>CM065732.1:69657352-69679852 GCA_033310375.1 Conus canariensis
TATTATAGTACACAGACATCGGGGACAGGTGACTGTCACTTTACACTGTTCTAGGAGGAGCATCACAATCATCAAAATAAAACAACAAAAAAGAATCAAACATTTAGGCGGGATGGGGGAAGGGGGGAGGTGAGGATGCTGTCTTCCTTTCTTAATCATGGACAAAGATCACAGTCGTCATAATAGAAAACAGAATGAGATGCTAGCGACGATAAGTGAAGTCTCCATTACTTCATTCCGGGGAAAATGTCACAAGAAGTGAAGTATTCATTACTTCATTCCGGGGAAAATGTCACAAGAAGTGAAGTCTCCATTACTTCATTCCGGGGGAAAATGTCACAAGGCAATCACACTGCGAAGCAAAACAATCGAATTGTAGCGGGGGGGGGGGGGGGGGGGGGGGAGCAAGCTTGCTATTCAGAAAAAAAGATTCCAGTGACTACGAAAGAACCAGACAATAATAATATGAAAAGATAGCGTGTGTGTGTGTGTGTGTGTGTGTGTGTGTGTGTGTGTGTGTGTGTGTGTGTGTGGTGTGTGTGTGCAAGTGTCTGTGTGTGTGTGGGGGGGGGAATTATACGTCTCTCTCTCTCTCTCTCTCTCTCTCTCTCTCTCTCTCTCTCTCTCTCTCTCTCTCTCTGCTGTTGGATTGACGTTTCTCTCTCCTTTCTAACGCGTTGAACTGAAGACTCAGGAAATGAAGGCTCGATGTTCTCACCTAGTTCAAGTATTGCTTCAAGAAGACTAATCAGCTGTACCCTCACACCCCTCCTCCTTCTTACCCCCCTCTTCTCTTTTATCGCTGGCTGTCGACTGGTCGTCTCCATTCTAACCTCCAGGGAGGGTGTCTCTTAGTCTCCCCATCTTTTCTATGAAATCGCTCTCCAGACTCTAGTAAAAGCACGCTTCTAACCACTGTGCAAGAGAGAAAGTGACTTGGTGGCGGAAATGCCTGTCCCCTACGGAGTTGTCGTTCCTTCTATGTATGCCTGACATGTGTATGGCTACCGTTCCTTGCCAAAAGTTTCCAAAAGAGAGATGTTCAGGAATGTGTATGGTTACCATTCCTTGCCAAAAGTTTCCAAAAGAGAGAGATGGTTCAGGACATGTGTATGGTTACCATTCCTGCCAAAAGCTTGCAAAGAGAGAGGAGTCAGGACATGTCTATGGCTACCATTCTGTCAAAGCTTGCAAAAGAGAGAGATGGTCAGGGCATGTGATGGTTACCATTCCTGCCAAAGCTTGCAAAAGAGAGAGATGGTTCAGGACATGTCTATGGCTACCATTCCTGCCAAAAGCTTGCAAAAGAGAGATGGTTCAGGACTGTGTATGGTTACCATTCCTTGCCAAAAGTTGCAAAGAGAGAGATGGTTCAGACATGTGTATTACCATTCCTGCCAAAAGCTTGCAAAAGAGAGAGATGGTTCAGATGGTACCAGGTGCATGTCAGTATGGTTACCATTCCATGCCAAAGCTTGTAAAAGATAGAGATGGTTCAGGACATGTGTATGGCTACCATTCTTGCCAAAAGTTGCAAAGAGAGAGAGATGGTTCAGGACATGTGTATGGTTACCACTCCTGCCAAGCTTGCAAAAGAGAGAGATGGTTCAGGGCACCTGCAGGTCTAGTTGGTCGGTTCATCCACAGGCTATACACCACAAATGAATGCGCCACGCCTGCTTGAGGCATCGAGCACTGATTAGACCAGCACCTTTAGGTTGTTTTGAGATTTTTTTTTTTTTTTTTTTTTGGTGTGTCTGAAAGTTGATTCTCCTCGTTTTCTTTCATATTATGGCATCAAGGCAAGCCAGGTGGTTCCAGCAGACAGAAATGGAACTATTTGGGGGACACACCTGGCGCCAAAATATCGTCACGGGTGAGTGCAAAGGCTGAATGTGACGTCAGCCGGGGAAGGGTCATGTATTGAAGATTGTGATGATGTCATCTGTGGAAATCCCCCCAAAACGGGTGAAATAATTGGCGGGTGTTTGTTCTTTTGATCAATTATCAGTTTGATATGAAACGCAGACTCAATTTTATGCTAGGCCTCAAAATGTTTACGTTGGATTATACAGTTTCAGTTTATCAAGTAGGTGTCACTGCGTGCGGACTAGTCCATATACGCTACACCACATCCGCTAAGTTTTGAGAGCACTCTGCACATGATTTAAAGCTGATGGATAAATGAATTAATGGCTAAGATGAGAGAATTCAAGAAGAGGGTCTCGTGGCTATGGCTTAGCAGGTGTCTGACCTACGCATAAGCCCAACGCGCTGGTCAGACCTTGAGTACCTATCTGACATTGGCTGTGTCATTATTATCACTGTCTATGTATGTGGTGAGTGCACACATATGTGTGTATGGGTATGTAGGCACGGCCCGTGTGTTTGTGCGAGCGCATGCGTGTGTGTATGATGTTGTGTGTGTGTGTGTGTGTGTGTGTGTGTGTGTGTGTGTGTGTGTGTGTGTGGTGTGTGTGTGTGGTGTTGATTTGGTGCCAAATCCTAATCGTGACGTGTGGCAACAGCTCTTGCTGTAGAGGTAAAGGCCAGTTGGAGATAGACAGGTACGCAGTTTGTGAAGTCTGATGCGTGATTCTAGTATTTTATGTATGATTTTAGTATCTTATGTATGATTCTAGTATCCGCTTTCCCATTTCGCCAGCTTAGTTTATCAGCTGTATTCAGTTTCACGTCCACAACTGGGGCCAGGTGGGCTTTGTGGGTAAGCTGACAGACTCCTGATCCTAAGCCCACAGTGCTCCAGACAGCCAGATGACATGACTTCACATCCCCGGAGTCTCCCGTCTCCGTTGATCTTTTGAATGAGCCTTTAAACCGGGCCCCATGCGTCAACGCATGAATAGAAAGTATGGCAGTCTTTCTCTGTCTCTGTCTCTCTCTCTCTCTTGAGCTAAAGATGGCGCAGCAAGTTTTTGTGGCTGCTCTTCAATTGAGTGTTTAGATAGAAATTACTGAGGACTCGGACCTTCTTGTGCAGCAGTGTTTGTGCAGTAATTCCTTAAGTTCTTCTGGCTCACGACTGTGCTAAAAAAATGATAGATACGGACAGTGGAGGGCCAGTATTGGACTTTTTCATTCGTCAAGTGTGGCGAAATTTTTGCTGAGCAAGGTGAGAGGGAAGGGTAATGTGTACGCACGTGAAAGGTGTGAGGCGGTGTGTGTCGCCGACGTGTTGTTTGCCTGGATTTGCCTGCTGTTTCTGGCCTGCCTGGCTTGCTGTGTGAAACATTCTGCTGTTTCTGCATTGTATTCTCCTTTTCTGCTGCTGGAGATCCGTACTCAAGAACTGTATTTGGTGAGAGGAACTTTCATTGAAAATGTTACCTGTGAAGATTGTTTCTTCGCCCCCCACGATCAATTTTCTCTGCCGACTACAGTTGACCTACCGAACGTGTCATTGCCTTCTCTGTGCTTCGAGCTGTTTGTGTTCGCGTTAAGACGAGTCAAGCTGAGCGGCGATGTTGAAGAAAATCCTGGACCTTCGCCCAACCAGGCTAAAGACGCATGTGCTGTGCCTCAAGAGAAGCAAACGAACAATCCGGACTTGCAAGGGAGTATCAGGCAGCTGGAGATGAGTCTACAACAGAAACTAGATAGCATTCTTGTGATCATGCAGACGCAAGCTGAAGCTCTAAAAAGTCAGGAGTGCATTCTTAAGCAGTTCAAAGACGATCAGGAAGATCTAGTTGCAAAGCGAGAGGACTGCAGGCGGAAATCTAAACAAATCTTAAATAAATGTTAGCGAACCGCCCAGAGAACGTGGACAAACGAGTCACAAGACGAAACACAACTAGTTTCGACCTCTTAGGTCTTCATCAGGTGAGACATTAACGAATAAAACAATGAAAATTCACTTAGCTTTGATCGCTTCAGATCACTTGGTAGGGTTCAGCGCAAGGAAGAAGGCGTTGAATGAGAACGAGGCTGTTGGAAGGGAAATAGTGAGCGAGTCAAAGTCGTAATGAAGATAATAATATTACTGATAGGAATACTAATAATGGTCAAAATACTGAGAAAAAAAAAAAAAAAAAGGGACAAGATTACTACCAATCTGTGTCAATAAGTATGGGTATGGGAGAAAGGAGAGTGGGTTGGAGGATTCTTAAACAGCAGGGTTGCCGTGGCAACAGTCCCAGAGGCGAAGGCGATGGTGATGTCAATGCCAGTGGTAGTATCAATACTAGCAATAGTATTACTGAATGATACTGCTAACAACGATAGTGAAGGTTAAGGTAATGAAAGCATGATACAGAAATATATTTAGAAAATACAATTTTTATAATAATCAAATAAATAAATAAATGAAACATTAAAAATAATAATAAATTAAAAAATCAGTAAATAATAATAATAATAATTAAAAAAAAAATAATTTAAAAAAAAATAATAATAATGATAATAAATGCATAAATAAGATAGCTATAAGTTGTGTGAGGTGAATAGTGGGAGATAAGGTAGTATGTGTGTGTGTGGTGGGAAGATATTATGGGCTGAGATAGAAGTGGTGGGTTGGTACATGTTACTTTAAGGTGTAGATGCTATGAGGGTGGAGGGAAGAAGGGGATGGGTTTACGTACTAACTGGGGGAGGGGGAGGGGCAACATATTCACACCTATACACAATCTCTCTCTCTCTCTCTCTCTCTCTCTCCCCCCCCCCCCCCCCTTTCACGACCAACGATAAAGGAGCCAGCATTCTATTAATTATGTGTGTGTGTATGTGTGAGTGTGAGTGTGTGTGTGTGTGTGTGTGTGTGTGTGTGTGTGTGTGTGTGTGTGTGTGTGTGTTCCATTTGTAATATCAGCCTTATTCATTGGTTACCACCACCTCCACCCCCAGCAACCGCCATATCCACCAACACCCCTACACACATCATTACTAGGGCAGGGGGAGGGGGGAGTAAGTCGATTGATGTAGCAAATGGGGAGACTCAGAGAGTGTAGGAAAAGGGAAGATGATGATAGCTGCAACCTATGTCTGAGGTAAACAGAGGGAGGTAGGGTGGTATGGGTGTGTGTAGGTGGGGGATATTTCAGGCTGGAGCTGCAGAGATGGAATGGTACATACTACTTTTGGACGTTGATGCCATGAGGGTGGACGGTGCCCAGTTTGGCAATGAGATGAGATTCCTGCATAAGGCGTTCCAAGCTGTCACTCTTAGATTGCCAAAGTGCCAAGACTTTGACATGGTTGATGTTGTGTTGGGCATGGTTGAAGTGTAGAGCGACTGGTTTGGGCCGATGGTGGCGGATGTCGGCCAGGTGTTCAGAGATGCGCGTCTCAAGAGTGCGAGATGTCTCACCTACATAGATCTTACCGCACAGCTGACAGTGGATGGCATACACAATGTTGTGGCTCTGGCAGGAGAAAGTGCGTTTAATAGTGAAAGAGCCTGTAGGGCCATGTAGGATGGTGTCTGGTTTGGTGAGAGAGCAGATTTTGCAGTTGGGTTTTGAGCAGGGGAAAGTACCTGGTGGCTTAGGTGTTGAGATTTTGTTCAGCTTAGAGCGCACCAGTAGGTCGTTGAGGTTTTTGTCACGTTTGAAAGTGATCATTGGTGTGGTCTCAAAGGCAGGTTTATGGTTTTCTACTATGTGCCAGTTAAGACTTCAGGATCCTGCAGATGGGCAGATTGTGAGGATGGAAGAGAAGGCAGGCAGTGGGTCTGTCTGTCTCTTTGGGAGGTTTAGTTTCCAGAGTAGATGTTCTGGATTTAGCTGCAGTGCGGCTGAGAGCATCACTGATGACGGCACTAGGGTATCCACGGTTGGTGAAAAAATCAGACATTTTGGCTGCTTGTATAGTGAAATCCTCTTCGCTAGAGCACAGTCTGCGTAGGCGAAGGAATTCAGAATATGGAATGCTATTTTTAGTGGACTGGTGGTGGGAAGATGTGTAGTCCAGGTATGAGTGCGCATCAGTAGGTTTGTAGAAGACTGAGGTTTGAAGCAGTCCATCTTTGAGGGAGATAGTGATGTCCAGGAAATTAACTGACTGTGAAATGGTGTAGGTCAGCTGGATGGATGGATGGAAGGTCTGTGCAAAGTTGAGGAAATTCTGGAGGTCATGTTCTGGCATGGATGTGGCTCCCAATCCATCATCTATGTATCTTTTGTAGAGCTCTGGTGTTGGGCCTGTGTAAGAGGTTAGTAGGCGGTGTTCTAGGTGTCCCATGAAGAGGCAGGCATAGGATGGTCCCATTTTGGTTCCCATAGCAACACCACTGATTTGTGAGAATGTGTGGTTGTTGAATTCAAAAGTATTGAGGGTGAGGACTAATTCTGCAAGTCTGACTAGTGTAGCTGTGGGAGGGTGTTGTTGGTTGGGGGGCCGTTTGTTAAGAAAGAATGCGAGGGCCTTCAGTCCATCAGCATGAGGGATGGAAGTGTAGAGAGAGACGACATCAAGGGTAAAGAGGAGGCTGGGTTTGAAAGTGGGATCTGTGTTGTATGAATTAATCATGTTGAGTGTGTGTGTAGTGTCTTTGAGGTATGTGGGGAGGCCTTGTACTATGGGTTGGAGGAGAGAGTCTAAGTACTGTGAAATGTGTTCTGTAGGGCAGCTGCATGCAGATACTATGGGTCTGCCGGAGTATTGGTTTTGTGTATTTTAGGGAGCAGGTAGAAGGTGGGTTGTTTGGTGTCTGTCATTATGAGGAGTTTGGCTGTCTTCGGTAAGTTGTTGTGTTTGATTTCTTGTTTAACTGTGGTTGAGATGAGTTTCTGGTGTTGGGGGAGGGGTGATGCTGTGAGTGGTGTATAGAAATTTGTGTCTGACAGTTGTCTGTGTGCTTCTTTTATGTACAACTGTTTGTCCCAGACCACCACTGCACCACCCTTGTCTGCTGGTTTGATGACAATGTCTTGTCTTTGTCTCAGTGATTCAAGGGCTTTTTGTTCATCCCGTGAGAGGTTGGAATTGCGGACAGGTTTGGATTTAACTTGAGAGATTTCTTTTCTACACTTTTTGATGTAGAGTTCAACTTCAGTGGATTTGTCAAGAGGTGGCTGGCGAAGCACTGGAGTTCGAAAAAGGTGGGTAAAAATGTCTGAGCTGTCTGGTAGAGGGGGCTTGGGCACACCGTCAAGTGCAGCCATCCATCTTAATTTTCTAAAGAATCTTTCAACATCAACGTGGTTTTGATATTTATTGGTGGCAGGCTGAATGGGAATACATTTCAGACCTTTTGCCAGGACTGATCTTTCATCATTGGTGAGAGTCAGATTATCAGGAATGCAGCGAACAAGGTGGCGGTGTTGCTCATGGGTGATAGAAGGGTCAGTTTTGTGTGTAGGGGGATTCAACTGGTCTGGGTTTGCCTCGTGTTTGTTTCGTAATTTTGATAACTTGTCTTGCTTAATCTGGTAGCAGTGATTGTGAATGAGCTGGTTGTGTGTATGGATGAGCTGTCTGAGTCTTGAAGCAGTGGCTATGGGCATGATGATTGTGGTTTGTTGTTTGAAATGTTGAAGAAGACGGGAGAGAGATTCCAGGGATGAATTGAGTGTTTTGATATGTGCCAACATGAGTCTACGGCTGGCTTGGAATAGAATTCTTGTAGTGGTAGTGGTAAGAGCGGTGTTATGAAGATCGGATGGGGTGTGAGAAAGTGAGAAGCCGCGAGGGGTGATTCGCAGTCGAATGCATTGTTTTAGAAAGTTGAGATGAGATGCAGATTTCGTTTTCTGAAACTGTGTTTTAGCATATCCTAGTGCAAATGGCTGGATGATAGGTGGCAGAGAATGAATGGACTGGTGAAAACTGGCATGTGTACGGGAGAGGAATGTGTGTAGGGGTGTTGGTGGATATGGCGGTTGCTGGGGGTGGAGGTGGGGGTAACCAATGAATAAGGCTGATATTACAAATGGAACACACACACACACACACACACACACACACACACACACACACACACACACACACACACACACTCACACTCACACATACACACACACATAATTAATAGAATGCTGGCTCCTTTATCGTTGGTCGTGAAAGGGGGGGGGAGAGAGAGAGAGAGAGAGAGAGAGAGAGAGAGAGAGAGAGATTGTGTATAGGTGTGAATATGTTGCCCCTCCCCCTCCCCCAGTTAGTACGTAAACCCATCCCCTTCTTCCCTCCACCCTCATAGCATCTACACCTTAAAGTAACATGTACCAACCCACCACTTCTATCTCAGCCCATAATATCTTCCCACCACACACACACATACTACCTTATCTCCCACTATTCACCTCACACAACTTATAGCTATCTTATTTATGCATTTATTATCATTATTATTTTTTTTTTTAATTATTATTATTATTATTTACTGATTTTTTAATTTATTATTATTTTTAATGTTTCATTTATTTATTTATTTGATTATTATAAAAATTGTATTTTCTAAATATATTTCTGTATCATGCTTTCATTACCTTAACCTTCACTATCGTTGTTAGCAGTATCATTCAGTAATACTATTGCTAGTATTGATACTACCACTGGCATTGACATCACCATCGCCTTCGCCTCTGGGACTGTTGCCACGGCAACCCTGCTGTTTAAGAATCCTCCAACCCACTCTCCTTTCTCCCATACCCATACTTATTGACACAGATTGGTAGTAATCTTGTCCCTTTTTTTTTTTTTTTTTTTTTTCTCAGTATTTTGACCATTATTAGTATTCCTATAAGTAATATTATTATCTTCATTACGACTTTGACTCGCTCACTATTTCCCTTCCAACAGCCTCGTTCTCATTCAACGCCTTCTTCCTTGCGCTGAACCCTACCAAGTGATCTGAAGCGATCAAAGCTAAGTGAATTTTCATTGTTTTATTCGTTAATGTCTCACCTGATGAAGACCTAAGAGGTCGAAACTAGTTGTGTTTCGTCTTGTGACTCGTTTGTCCACGTTCTCTGGGCGGTTCGCTAACATTTATTTAAGATACGATCAGGAAGAAATGAAATCATCGATCGCCAACTTATGTTGTGATGTCGGTGCTATGCGACAGGATGTGCAGCAAAACTCTGGAACAAATCACATCGCTTTCTACTCAGCAAGATTATTTACTGAAAACTGTGTCTGATCTCGAGATGGAAGTTGACCGTCTAGAAGGCTTCTCACGCCGTAATAACATCAAGTTTTTCGGCATACCTGAGGCTAGGGCTGGAGAGGAAGAGGACTGTGCTGACGCCGTGAAAAATGTGCTCAGTACCTACATTCCTGAGCATGCCTGGAACGACGATGTGATAGAGAGGGCACGCCGTCTTGGCAGACCCAACTCCCGCAACCCCAATCCTCGCCCCATCATCGCCAAGTTCCAGAGAAGGGGCGACGCCATGCGGCTGATGAAGGACCGGCCAGCACGGCAGGACATGGAGCGTGACGGGCTGAGGGCGACGCAAGACCTGACCAGGAGGCAGACGACGGAGCTGAGGGAGCTGCGTGAGCAGGGAAGGACGGGCTACTTCGTCAACGGCCGGCTGCGGATCCGAGACCAGCAACGGGCACCACTCATGGGGGATCGACATGCTGGGCCAGACATCGGCGATCGACGTGCTGGACCCTCCCTGGGGGATCGGCGTGCTGGGCCCTCCTTGGGGGATCGGCGTGCTGGGCCCTCCCTGGGGGATCGGCGTGCCTCACCATCCCGATCAGCCCACCAGCAGTCCAGTCCTGTAAGTTCCCCTGTCGCGGACATGCGGGGAACTCTCCGTGTGTCAACAGATGACGTCACGAGCGCCACTCTCCGACCCCAATCCCGAGCAGCCAACCAGAGAGCGCGAAGTAGTGTCTGACGTCACTCACGGGGCAGACCGTGGACATTTCGTGCGTGCTATTGACAGCGAGCGACCCCGAACTAGGTCGACCACCCGTCAGTCCACTGTCAATGCAGCGGCCTGCGGTGGGAAGGACGGTGCAACACGTGCGAGTGACGGTGACGATGAAGGTGCGCACGAATAGGGGGTAGGGCGAGACCTGGTGCATCGTGGCAAGAAAACACGCTTGGCGAACACGCCTAGTCATGCACACGGCATCAAAACAAACACACGGACAGGTGTCAACGATAGAAATCGTGTGCACTTTAGAAAAGAGTTTTCTTTCACCTGTTGGAATTTAAATGGTTTAGTTTCAAAGCTTACAGATCCTGATTTCGTAAATTATATAACATCCTTTGACATTTGTTTACTTTGTGAAACATTTACTTTGCCTTCTTTTGATTTCAATCTTTACTTCAGTGAATTTGCTGTCTTACATTCACCTGCTATTAAATTGTCCAAAATGGGTCGTAGTTCTGGGGGAACTGTCATGTTAATACGAAAATCTCTCTCTCATTTTGTTACGAAATTGGAAACAAACTGTGAAAATATTTTATGTTGTAAAATTGCAAAAGATGTTTTTGGCTGTGAAAAAGATGTAGTGTTCATTGGTGTGTATAACCATCCAATTAAGAGTCCTTATTACAATGGTAAAGATTTTGACTGTACCTTACAGGTGCTGGAGCAGTTCATACTATCATTGATGGAATCTGATGATGATGTGTTTTATTTAGTAGGTGGCGATTTGAATTCTCGTATTGGTGATTGGTTCCTAGATTACAGAACTATTGAAAATTTTGATGAAGATTTTGATAGTAGTTTTGAAAGAAAGACACAGGATGGTGTTGTAAATAGTTTTGGTAAAACGTTGATTCAGTTTTGTTGTATGTTTCAACTAACGCCTTTAAGTGGTTTTGCTCATGGTGATGTTTATGGAAATTTCACCTATTTGTCGGACTCACCTATTTGTCCTATTTGTCGGAGAGAGGAAACAGTGTTATTGATTTCTTTTTGTCTTCTGCCAATTTTGTACATTATGTGAAACATATGTCGGTTGCTAACCGTATCGAGTCTCAGCATTTGCCTATAGAGCTTATTGTAACTACTGTCTTTGAAGATAAGTTAAATGTCACTGAAGAAAAACAATACATTGAAAAGTTAAAGTGGGACCAGTGAAATCACAGCTATATTTAGATTATTTAACGTCCAGTGAAGGGAAGCAGGCTCTGGCTAGCGCTGCAAGCGAGATAGAGGCCAATGCCCAGTGTGCACTGAGCCAGTTTGTGTCGCTGTTGCTTGCAGCGGGCCAGTGCATGCGTCGCTCGGTCTCCTTTGGAGATAGCACGCAGCGCACGAATCGTTGGTATGACATGGAATGTCGGAGAATGAAACGAAAAGTGGGCCGTCCTTTGAACCGCTACACACGTACGCGTAAAGAAGAAGATGAGCGAGTTTTCCACCAGCAGCGTTCCAGCAATCAGTCTAAACTGAATGATAACAGAAAATCGTACTTCCAAACAATTAGGGATTCTCTACTACAGAACAAAAATGATAGTTTAAAATTCTGGTTAACTGTCAAAAGAGCAAGACCAAGGACACACAAACCTGTTTCTATCGATATTCGAAGTTGGAAAAATCATTTTGCTAAGGTTTTAGGACATCAGACTACGGAAGTTTCAGAAGGAAATGCTTATGTAGGGGTAGAGGAAGAAAACACTCCGATTCATGTTACGGAACTAGACAAAAATATAACAGAGGATGAAGTTAAATCCGCAATCTCTAAATTAAAAATGGGTAAGGCTGCTGGTCTTGACGAAATACCAGGGGAATTTTTGAAAACAGCTGAACCCATAGTTACCCCATTTCTTACACAATTATTCAACAAACTCTTCGACCAAGGCCTTTTTCCAGATGAATGGTCACGCTCGGTTATTTTTCCTTTACTGAAAAAAGGCGATGTTAATAACCCTGAAAATTACCGTGGTATATCATTGCTGAGTATCATAAGTAAAGTTTTTACATCAATTCTAAATAAACGTTTCTACACTTGGGCAGAAAAACAACATGAAATTTGTGAGGAGCATGCTGGGTTCCGTAAAAACTATGAAACAATTGATCATATCTTCACGCTAATATCTATGATAAAAAAAACGTCTTTCAAGTGACAGAAAATCAAAACTTTATGTTGCTTTTATTGATTACATGAAAGCTTTCGACTCAGTGGATAGAGATCGTCTTTGGTTTGTTCTTAAAAAGATAAAGACATTAACAAAATGCTTCGAATGCTCCAAGGCATTTATAAATCAGTACAATCGTGCGTGCGTTGGGGAAACGAAACATCAGATTTCTTTGAATGCCCCGCCGGGGTGAAACAGGGCTGTATGTTGTCTGCCCTGATTTTTTCCCTGCTGATCACTGAAGTTGCTGAACAAGTTATACAACATGGGAAACATGGATTTCAGTTTTTGCAGGGTTTACCAAAATATGTTTGTAGTTGTTTGCTGATGACATTTGCTTGATCTCGTCAACTCCTGCTGGACTTCAAAACCAGATTAATCATTTAGAAAAAGTTTCAACCTCTCTAGGGCTAAAAGTGAACTTAAGTAAAACTAAAGTTATGATTTTTAGGAAAGGGGGACATTTAGCGAAATCGGAAAAGTGGTTTTACCAGGAAAAAGATATTGACATCGTAAATAGTTATAAATATCTAGGATTCACTCTGACCACTAAACTGTCGTTTGATGTTGCACTTGAGGAATTTGTTGGTACAGCAAAAAACAAGATTGTTGAGATTTTGAAGACAATGTGGAGCCTGGGAAGTTTGGATAGACAAGTCTTTTTCAGATTATTTGATGCACAAGTTAAACCAATGCTTTTGTATGCTGCTGAAATCTGGGGCCTTTCTCGCTTTCATACTGTAGAGTTACCACATTTGTTTGCATGCAAGCGCTTTTTGAACGTAAGTCCTAAAACCCCGAACATTATGGTGTACGGTGAATTAGGCAGGTATCCTTTATATATTGATAGTGCCATGAAAGCAATGCGTTATTGGTTTAAACTGCAAAAGTTACCAATTGAAAGAATACCAAAACAAGCATACGAAATGGAAAACTCAAAAATGTTGCAATCCACAAGACATTCTAATATACATTCAAACTGGGCAAAGTCTATAAAAAAATTGTCTTGATTCACATGGTTTTTCTTTTGTCTGGCTTAACGGTGGAGTTGGTCACGAAAAGCTGTTTCTACATGAACTAAAACAACGAATGATTGATTGCTATCAGCAAGAGTAAACACCAAACTGTCAAATAGTGACAGGTATTCTACTTATCGTTTGTTTAAATCATTACTACAGCCTGAAAAGTATCTTGCAGATATCAAAATCCCAAAGTTTCGAAAAGTTCTTGTAAGGTTTCGACTAGGAATCTGTGATATAAAAGTCCACGACAGATACAAAAATAACTCAAAAAGCTGTCCTTTTTGTGTCAAAACTGAAGATGAAATACACTTTTTGCTGGAATGCCCATCATATCAAGATTTAAGAAATAAGTATATCATAAAATATGTAACAAATGTACACGGACCATTGTTGAAGTTTTTGCTGCAAAACGAGAAAAGGGACGTAATTCGCTCTGTTGCGATGTATATCTTCTATGCCTTGAAGAAAAGAGAAGAATTGTTACTGGGGAGAGAACATTAGGAGTACCATATGTTTTCATAAATTTATCTGTTTTACCTTGTTTCGTGGTCGATACGTCCTGTGTATACTTAGGGATCATGATGAAAAATGTGTGTGTGTGTGTGTGTGTGTGTGTGTGTGTGTGTGTGTGTGTGTGTGTGTGTGTGTGGTTTGCGCGCGCGTAATTGTAAGTGCGAGCAAATTGTATGTGCGAGCTGTGCGAGTCTGGGAGAGTGCTACATACGGGTGTGATTTTGTAAGTATCTTGCGGTATTCTCAATTTACGATTATACAGTTGGTGTGAGCAAGTTTTGTAAATGAGCGTGATCAGTAGTAATGTTACAGCGTCAGTGTGTGTGATTTCATTTTTGTTTCTTGACCTCATTGCAGATAGGTCGGTGGCCTTTGCAATTAAAATTTTCCGAGTTCCGAGTTCTCTCTCTCTCTCTCTCTCTCTCTCTCTCTCTCTCTCTCTTCTCTTCTGTCTGTCTGTCTGTCTCTCTCTCTCTCTTTTTCTCTTTCTCTGTTTTCTCTCTCTCTTTCTCTTCTCTCTCTCTCTCTCTCTCTCTCTCTCTCTCTCTCTCTCTCTCTTCTGTCTGTCTCTCTTTTTCTCTGTCTCTGTCGCTGTCTCTCTCCTCCCTCCCTCTCTGTCTGTCTCTGTCTCTCTCTCTGTCTCTCTTCTCTCTCTCTCTCTCTCTCTCTCTCTCTCTCTCTCTCTCTCTCTCTCTCTCTCGGAGGTAATACACCTGTATACATTGTTTTGTGTTTAGACCTCATCCCCGCGGTCAGAATGTGGCTGCCTGAAAGTGGAATTGAAATGGGTTGCATACGTCAACTCTTTACCAATGGTAAACCTCAGAGTTCTAGAAGGGGAACAGAGAAATTCAGTAAAAATTATCAGTATAACAATAGAACCATCCAAGAATAAAAGGAAATATCTAACAACTGCGCCAATGGCATTAAAATGACAACACGTTGAGCCAGGCAGTGAAGATGGCATTTAGAAACAACTTAATCCGCCAGACAAACAGGACAAAGAAATTGCAAGACAGCACGCGATGGCATGCGTTTCGACCTCTGTGGTCTTCCTCAGGTAAGACAAACAACATTCAAGACAATGAAAACGAAGAACGAGCAATCACTTATCTCCTCAAATTAGACGCAAGATGGAGGTTGTGTCTTGTCTTGTCATTCGTTTGTCCCTTTTGTCTGGCGGATTGATCATATATTTCTTTAAAAGTTTGTTTCAGTTTCCGCCAGCAGTCACCTCAGTTTGAAGGTAGTGAAGGTGACATTTTCTTCCTGGCCTCTGACAGGATTTGAACTGGCAACATCGGACTGCAAACTCGATGTTCTACCATCAAACCAGCCTGGCACCACCTCCAACCCCACCACCAAACCCATGTCTCCCCCCACTGGTCGCACCTCTGTACTGGCTCTGACTGTAGTTTCAGCTCTCTAAGCGGTGTGATGCCAGATCCTTCTGTTTCAGACCTGGTGGTACTTGTGTTGTTGTCTTGTAACATATGTCTGATGGCCCCAGACTCAGCAGTTAGTGTTAGGGTAAGGGTCGGGTTTACGGTTAGGTTTATACAAAAGAAGTGTTAAAAGTATACCGCCCACCGGCACTGTGGAGAAGAAAAAAAAATTTAGAAAGAGAGGGTGTTAGTTACCGCCAATGACATTGACAAACAAAGCACATGACAAGACACGATGCATTTCAACCACTTGGGTCTTCTTCAGCCGAAAAAATAAATCACATTTAACATTTAAGACAGTACAAACAAAGAACGAAAATGACTCATCTGTTGTTAGTCCATGTGGTGGGGAGAATAGCCGCTAGGCGGAAATGACAAGGGGATTATGGGAGAGGAAAAGAGGGAGGGGGGGGGGTTTCGTGGGGGGAGGGGGGGTTTGTGTGATACGATAGGGTTGTGTGTCTAGTTTAGTGGGGTGGTGTGATATCTTTGTGACGGTTGTGATAATGGTGGATTGATAATAATGGTAAGGGGGGGGGGGGGCAAACTGGAAAAAAAAATTATATATAGAAGGGGTAAATAAGTACATGAACAGAAGAAACTTTAAAAAAACTTTTAAAAAAAAATTTTTTATTAAAAAGTTTAGGTGAATAAAATAAATGATTTCGCTGGGTGATGAAAGAGGTGGTGGTAGTTATGCGTGGGTAGTTGTGAAAGGTGTGTGGGTAATGTTAATGAGGGAGGGAAGGGGATGGAAGATAAATGGGTGATAAGGTATGATTGCGAGGGGGGGGGGGTGAGAAAAAAAAAAAGGAGGAGGGTAAGTGTGTGTGGGGGGGGGGGGAGGAAGGGGGGCAAGAGAAGGAGAGCTCATATCTCTTCATCCACTATGGTGTGGGGGGTGGTGGGGGTGGGGGTTGGGAGTTCATATTAATAGTGTTGTTTAAAAAAGTAAACAATGCTGTGGGATGATGTTCATTTAACAGGTGAAATAATGTGTTGGCATCAATATGCTGCTGTTTGTTGAGAGAAGATAGCAGTGATCAATGAAAAACAGGGTATCATGTGTTGCACACACACACACACACACACACACACACACACACACACACACACACACACACACACACACACAAAAGGGGGCGGGGGGGGGGGAACACATGTAAACAATGTTCTAGGTGAGTTAAGATCGTGTGATCATAGTGAGACTAACTGTGGAAAATGTTCACACACACACACACACACACACACACACACACACACACACACACACACACAAACAACACAAACAGAGGGGTTAAATGGGATTGTGAGACAATTGAATGTCAGGGGCGGGGGGGGGGAATTTAACAATGTCTAGGTGAGTAGATGTGTGATATAGTGAACTACTGTGAAAATGTTACACACACACACACACACAACACACACACCACACACACACACACAAGGGTATGAGATGATAATCAGTAGGTGGTGATGACATATGTGTGAGAAGGTTCTTTTCTTCTCACTCCTCTTCCCCCACCCCTTCCCATCCCCCAACCGCTCCCCCCACCCCTTCCCATCCCCCAACCGCTCCCCCCACCCCACCCCACCCCCAACCGCTCCCCCCACCCCTTCCCATCCCCCAACCGCTCCCCCCACCCCACCCCACCCCCACCCCACCCCCCAAAAAAAAAGAAAAATGTGTAGACGAATCTTTCAAGTGTTTGGCATGTAACGCAGTTTTCATTTTCAAAACTATTAAAAAGGGGAAAACAGATGAAAAACAGCGACTATTGCAATGTTCCAATGCGACTTCGAAGAAGACATTTTGCAACAATGAAAACTAATGAGTGATAAGCAAATAATGGCTTTGAAATCAAGACAGCTCTTGTTTAACAATGAATCAAGCAAGCACTGATCTATGAAAGAAATTGAAACAAAAGACAATGTGTTCACCTTCTCTCTCAGCATTGTCTCCGATGCTTCTGCCTTCATGTGTGTCTTTCCTGTAAAGACCTCCATGTCGACACGCGCTGATGTTGCATTGACGGTTGTCTTGTCCTGGACAACATTTCCGGATCGGAAGACGCTGCTTGCTGTATTTACATTTGTCTTGCCCGTGGACCAACCTGGAGTCAAAACGTACAGCTTTTGTATTTACATCTGTCTTGCCTGTTCCAATACGCTGTTTTTGTCTCGTCCCAATACACTGCTTTTGTCTCGTCCCAATACACTGCTTTTGGCTCGTCCCGATACGCTGCTTTTGGCTCGTCCCAATACACTGCTTTTGGCTCGTCCCAATACACTGCTTTTGGCTCGTCCCAATACGCTGCTTTTGGCTCGTCCCAATACGCTGCTTTTGGCTCGTCCCAATACGCTGCTTTTGTCCCGTCCCAATACGCTGCTTTTGGCTCGTCCCAATACACTGCTTTTGTCCCGTCCCAATACACTGCTTTTGTCTCGTCCCAATACACTGCTTTTGGTTCGTCCCAATATATTGCTTTTGTCTCTTCCCAATACACTGCTTTTGTCTCGTCCCAATACACTGCTTTTGTCTCGTCCCAATGTTCTGCTTTTGTCCCGTCCCAATACGCTGCTTTTGTCTCGTCCCAATACACTGCTTTTGTCTCGTCCCAATACACTGCTTTTGTCTCGTCCCAATACACTGCTTTTGTCTCGTCCCAATACGCTGCTTTTGTCTCGTCCCAATACGCTGCTTTTGTCTCGTCCCAATACACTGCTTTTGGTTCGTCCCAATATATTGCTTTTGTCTCGTCCCAATACACTGCTTTTGTTCGTCCCAATACACTGCTTTTGTCTCGTCCCAATGTTCTGCTTTTGTCCCGTCCCAATACGCTGCTTTTGTCTCGTCCCAATACACTGCTTTTGTCCCGTCCCAATGTTCTGCTTTTGTCCCGTCCCAATACGCTGCTTTTGTCTCGTCCCAATACACTGCTTTTGTCCCGTCCCAATGTTCTGCTTTTGTCCCGTCCCAATACGCTGCTTTTGTCTCGTCCCAATGTTCTGCTTTTGTCCCGTCCCAATACGCTGCTTTTGTCTCGTCCCAATGTTCTGCTTTTGTCCCGTCCCAATACGCTGCTTTTGTCTCGTCACAATAGGCTGCTTTTGTCTCGTCCCAATACACTGCTTTTGTCTCGTCCCAATATACTGCTTTTGTCCCGTCCCAATATTCTGCTTTTGTCTCGTCCCAATATTCTGCTTTTGTCTCATCCCAATATTCTGCTTTTGTCTCGTCCCAATGCGCTGCTTTTGTCTCGTCCCAATATTCTGCTTTTGTCTCGTCCCAATATTCTGCTTTTGTCTCATCCCAATATTCTGCTTTTGTCTCGTCCCAATGCGCTGCTTTTGTCTCGTCCCAATATTCTGCTTTTGTCTCGTCCCAATATTCTGCTTTTGTCTCATCCCAATATTCTGCTTTTGTCTCGTCCCAATGCGCTGCTTTTGTCTCGTCCCAATATACTGCTTTTGGCTCGCAAGGAGAATTCTGCAAGCTCGAATCGCAAACCATATGTGACACTGCATGCGAAAATCATGGATAAGGGTCAAAATTCAGAAAATGAGATTAAAATTTAATCTAAAAGAAGAGATCATTCTGAACAAGACACAAAAAAACAGATTTCAATTATCTTTATTACTTTCTGAGATACACGCGTTTGAGTCTCCAGGTGATCGGTGACCCCGTTTTGAGAAAAATTAATTTAAAGTTTGGTAAAATTCAAATAGCCCTAACTTTTTTGTTGGAATTTTCCCAAGCATGAGACTGGTACTATAATGTCAAGAATGACCCATAGAACTTTGTTAACTAACTCAATTCCACCAATTAATTGCTGTTTTGATTAAAATTTCATTTGAAAATGTTGGTTACTGGGCTTAATGATGGGCGACACGTTGCATTCAAACTTTCACAAAAAAAATTGTAAAAAAAAACTACAAGTCAGAATCACTTCAAATTTTCAGCAAACATCTATGGGTACTTGTGCCTTAATCTGCATAAGTTAGTTTTTTAAAAAAACATGTTATATCTGTGAGCTACCTCTGTGATGAGTCAGTTATGCCAATGTTAATTTTGAGAATAGTTAGGTACATCACAAACCATCACCATAATAGCACTGTCACCAACTGACACTTCACACAAATCATTCACACACTTTCAACCTTGGGAAATTACTGTCTTTGTTTCAGAATCAGTCTTACACTGCCAGCACCCAACCCCCCTCCCAAGCCTAGTCCCCCCCCCCCCCCCCCCCCCCCCCAACAATCAATTACAGCAATGGCACAATTCCATTTGAAGCTGCACAAATGGCCTTTTGAATGGAGTGTTTTTTGCACTGAAAGTCACATGTCTGTTTTTTTTCTTTGACCCAAGTCCTCTTTTGATTTTTTGGGGTCTGCCTGGAGTCCTGGCAGGTGGTGGGGGTGCAGTCTGGCTGGTGGATGGTTTTGACGGACAGGGGGAAAGAGGTGGAAGCTGAGATGGGGTGACCTTTTCTGAGGTTTTGAGACTGAGAGGCTGAGGGCACACCAGATCTCTCTTATTTGGGATCACAAACTCCCTGATCTCATTGAACAAGTACTCCTGCCTTGATTCACTGAGACCTGTTGGGTTAATGATGGGTGGGAGGTCATCCGGTAGGGTAGTGGGCTGTTTCAGTGGTTCAAAAACTTGTACTGGTCCATCTGCAGACTCCTTGCAGCACACACAAGGCTTTCCATCCTCAGTCATTTTGAACTGAAAGTGATGGTACTTTTTCAGTCCCACCAACTTTCTAAACCACTGGTCCAGATACCTAGTCCAGTCACGGGTATGGACCACAGCGTTCCCTTCTTGGTCACCACACAACTGTGGTATGAGAATGCCAGAAGATGATGCTGCTGTTACCACAGCTGCGATGTCATCCAGACAGTCCACACGAGTCCGGCGGAAGTTTCTCTTGAACAGCCCAAAACAGGCATCAGGACCAAATTTGGTGTGACCTGCCAAGAGAAACGACAACGTGATGACCTTATGGCGGCCGGTCATGACCCGCCACATCAAGTACTGCAACATTGCATTGGTTTTGTTTTGACCGGCACAGTTATCTGCATGGAGATGACACACTTCTTCTTTCAGTCCATAATTTTCCAGAAAGAAATCCACGAGAGAAATCACAGTGTTTGCCCCCTTGCCTGTCTCCACTGCCTCATCAAGGAGAAACACTATGTGTCTTGCCCGGAGAAGACTTCATGGTCGAAACGCACTGCCTATGTATTCAAGTTTGCCTCGCTTTTGAGAAACCTTAGGATCCAGATGACTTTCTTCTGTATTCACATTTGTCTTGCTTGTAGAAATCGTGAAGGTCTAAACGTCCTGCACGTATATTCACGTTTGTCTTGCCTGTAGAAAACGTTTGGCATAATTTTTTTTGCATCTGTATACTCATTTTTTCCTTGCCTGTCAAAACATTTAGGATTTCTGTACCTTGAAAAGTCCTTGGTATGGTAGTGCACTTCGTTTATGTTGTAATAATCATCATTTTTCATTCAGTTTAGAAGCCTAACTGTCGTCCCAATCTGATGCCTTCTCACTGGTTAATCTGCGGTGAGATTTCTTCAGTGGCAGAGTTCGAGTTGGCTCCTCCAGCTAAGGACAGCTTCTAATGTATGATATACATTGTCCCTGCAGAAGACCATTGTAACTGCTCTACTGTGTCCGACGGTATCGAAATAATAGTCCAGTCATGCTCATAGCCCACCAATGACGGAAACCATACGAGGTCTGAAAGCAAGGTAAAATCTATATACAAATATATACCCCCCATAAAAGCAAAACAAAACAAAACGATACAAAGCGCCCCTCCCGCTCCATAAAACAATATGCCCAGCGAACTGAGATCAAAATCCAAAGCGAAGTCAATGTTGAAACACCACTTTTAATCTGAGCCGGACAGCTGCTGACCGGCTGTTTTGTCAGTGAGGCACATTGACGAGATCCTGGAATAATCTCCCATCATGTGCAGCATTCAAATCCCGCTGTACTCTGTTTGACTTGCATGTGAGAGAAGAAACAAAGTGCAAGAAAATGCTATTGGTCCTGCTCTGTTCTCCCTGCACGTTTGGTGTTGAGATGACAGAAAACAGCAACAACAAATCAAAATAAACAAACATATACACGATCCGGCAAACTCTGCTGAGCTTTCTTTTCCCTCAAATATATTTTACTTTGAAAATGGCACAGACGATGGAAGAATCCTGTGAAAATCTCATTCATTTGACTAAGAGCAAGAAAATGTAAAACATTAAGATCATCATCATCATCATCATCATCATCATCATCATCATCATCATCATCATCGTCGTCGTCGTCGTCATCGTCGTCGTCGTCATCGTCGTCGTCGTCGTTACATCGTCATCATCATCATTATTATCGCGATAGTGGTGATAGTAGTAGTAGTAGTAGTAGTAGTAGTAGTAGTAGTAGTAGTAGTAGTAGTAGTAGTAGTGGTGGTGGTGGTAGTAGTAGTAGTAGTAGTAGCAGGAGACGTGGTGGTGGTGGTGGTGGTGGTGGTGGTACCTGCAGCCTCAGCCACAGAAGCAGCAGCAGCAATAGCAGCACAGAAGTAGCAATGGTGACAGCGTAAGCAGCTGTAGCAGCACAGTATGATGATGATGCCAGACATTACTGCATTTCATGAACTGTAAGGTTCCACGCTAAATTCCATCCACCGATGAAAACGAAGACAAATCTGTTACTAGAAGAGACGAACAAACAAAGGTATGGACGAACTAGCCAATGAAGAATGACACTTGAAACAGAATTTGTCAACATACTGGTTTTCAATACACTGTCTGAAGACGCACTATCCAATTTACACACAGCCGCGCGCGCGCGCGCTCGCGCGCGAGAGAGAAAGAGAGAGAGAGAGAGGGGGGGATGGAGAAAGAAAGAGGGTGGTGGTGGTGAAGGTGGCAGACGGAGAGCGGAGGGGAGGGGGAAGTGGAGGGAAGGGTATGGGTGGGGAAGGCAAAGGGAGGAGGAGGGGGGTGAGTGTGGCAGTCTAGATCCATCGCTTTGCTTCAATCAGATCTTTCGATCGGAAACAAATTCGTGAGAGCAGCCGTTTAACGCGCATGAAATGCGTCCATCCACGAAGACTGCCCCACACCTCTCTCTCTCTCTCTCTCTCTCTCTCTCTCTCTCTCTCTCTCTCTCTCTCTCTCTCTCTCTCTCTCTCTCTCTCTCTAAGTATGCTTTGTACATACTTATATATGTTTGTTCATGCATATGTATATGTGTATGAACTATATGTATATGTATTTATGTATGTGTAAATATCTATATGTGTGTGTGTGTGGTGTGTGTGTGTGTGTGTGTGTGTGTGTGTGTGTGTGTGTGTGTGTGTGTGTGTGTGTGTGTGTGCGTAAATATATTCGGAATTTTTTGTTGTTGTTGTTGTTTTGTTTTTGTTTTTGGTTTTGTGAGGGCATGGTGTGAGACAGCCATTGTTGTTGCTTATCCATCTTGCCCTCA
>CM065732.1:69684852-69692352 GCA_033310375.1 Conus canariensis
CTACTTGCACAAGTCTGTGCATCCACCCGTCAAGACTGGACATCGTAAACTGGTTTAAGGTTGGTGGTGAAAAGGGGACATGGGATGGGAGAGAGAGTGGGGTTTCGCTAGGGTGAGTGGGGCATATGGGGGGGGGGGGTATGGGTGGTCGGGGTAAAGGTGGAGGGAATAAAGTTCAAGACACCTTTTGTAGATGTTCTTTTGTTCGTTTCTTTGTTGATCTACATTCGCTAGCTTGAGAGAGAGAGAGAGAGAGAGAGAGAGAGAGAGAAGAGAGAGAGAGAGAGAGAGAGAGAGAGAGAGAGAGAGAGGAGAGAGAGAGAGAGAGAGAGAGAGAGAGAGAGAGAGAGAGAGAGAGAACGAAAATGTATTTTTCCAGGGTAATAGGATAAGCAAATTGTACATGCTTTTTTTTCCACCCAGCCCTCAGAGAGAGAGAGAGAGAGAGAGAGAGAGAGAGAGAGAGAGAGAGAGAGAGAGAGAGAGAACGTTGCTGAACGACCAGCAAAGACATGTACGGACACGAAGGAGGAATCAAGCCCTTTTTCCTGCACAGTGAACTCTACAGTCTGGAAGCGCTCAAAGGCCGATGCCAAACATGCAGGATGAAATGCAGCAGTAAAAGCTGCCCCTAATGCCCTCCATCTCCTCACAAAGGATAAAGCAAACATCAAAGGCCAGCCCAGACAGGCCTGCGTTTAAAGGCAAAGGGGCATGTAAAGTGGTCCTTCTGTACCAAACGATCTGTTGGCTTTGAAGTTTCTTCAAAGGGAGAAGACAGCAGGACCAGTAAGCCATAGCTGTTTCGCTGTATGAAGAGCTCATCATGTTCGATAGTAAAACCCTGGCTGCCTGCTGAGGAGATGCACTTCTATATGAAGAGGAAAAGGCAACTATGAATTAGAAAGATCTTCCTGCCCTTCGTAAAGCAAAGATGTCGTGCACACACACACACACACACACACACACACACACACACACACACACACACACACACACACACACACACATTAAGAGAGAGAGAGAGAGAGAGAGAGAGAGAGGAGAGAGAGAGAGAGAGTGGGTGAAGCAGACCTAGGAAACAGGACTACAGACAGAGGCTGAGAAATGGAGGTGAACACCGTGGTCAGTATGAGACAGGAATAATAGTCAGCAGATACCGTTACAACATTGGGAAACAGATCCAAACCCATCAGACTATGAAAATACAGGTTCCAGACAAAGCTGGTTTTCCTCGGCTGTGACCTCACAGCTATGTGTAACGGAACAGATTGGGTCGCTTGCAGTAGAAAGCACCATAAGTCACCACAGTATAACTATTTCTATCTCTCTGTCTGTCTATCCATCCGTTTGCCTGTCTGTCTGTCCGTCTGTCTGTCTGTCTGTCTGTCTGTCTGTCTGTCTGTCTCCCTCTCTCTCTCTCTCTCTCTCTTCATCTATGTATCTATCTATCTATATGTATATAAGTATGTATGTATATATGTATGTATGTATGTATGTATGTATGTATGTGTATATATATATTCTAATCATTACCAACTTCATCATTATGAAGAAAGACGAAGAGTGTGAAGTGAACAAGGAGAAGGAAATGAAAGTGATAAGAAAAGCTGGAATACTGCATTGAAACTGTCTTTAGAACTATGCTACAACAACGTGACAAGAAACACTGGAATACTGCATTGAAACTGTCTTTAGAACTATGCTACAACAGAAGCTGGAATACTGCATTGAAACTGTTTTAGAACTATGCTACAACAGAGAAGGGAGAAGGCAGTGAGAAATAAGAGAAAAAAGAAGGAAGAGGACATGGACAACGGGAAAAGCCAAGGAGAGGGGAGGGGAGGTGCTTGACTCACCGTGCAAGATGTAAGTTGCTTTCTTGCGATGTATTTTTACTTCAAGTATGGCCCAACCATTTCTTCCAGACTGACACTACTTGCGTCTAGAATCTATTTATCAGGGACTAGTCGGCACAGTTACCTTGCAATCGGAGGGGAAGAAAATCTCGTTCGAATCCCGACCCCCCCCCCCCCCTCCCAGTGCCCACCTACCCATCCTTCCCCGCCCTCTCCTCCATCACGTCGTAAATAGCGTATGTCCAAAACGCGCACCAGAAAGAATCGCACACAGCCAGCAAATGTCTGTGTGTTGTCTCACTGTCTGTGTGTTGTCTCACTGTCTGTGTGTTGTCTCACTGTCTGTGTGTTGTCTCACTGTCTGTGACCATTGAGGACGAACGGGGAAGTGGAGCTTGGAGATGTTTGCAGGGAGGGAAAGAGGCTGGGGTTAGGGTTGAATGGTATGAGATGAGGAAGGAGGGGAGTCGTTGACAGTGGTGAGAGTAGTAAAGTCAAGAAACGAGGTGAAGAGAGAGAGAGAGAGAGAGAGAGAGAGAGAGAGAGAGAGAGACTCAAGACTCAAATGTTTTATTCTTAAAGGCCATAGCCCCTTAGAATGGGGATGCACATCATAAATCATGTCGAAAATATTCTTTATGTTACATACATAGTTCGCTTTTTGAATGCTTTATATAAATAAATCGCTAACTGTTTAACCGTGTTTTCATTTGATGACGACATTAACAAGGTTAATTTGAAAAGGCATGGATTATTGAAGTACTTTCTTGAGATGAATTCCTGTCTAAGTTCGTCTAGTACTGGACAAGCCAATACAAAATGAACTTCATCCTCTTTTGCATTTCGACACAAAGGACAGATCAAATTTCCACTACATGACTGTCTATAACGAAAATAATGAGTAAAGAGATCGGAAACACCAAATCTAAACTTAGCCATGATGCGTTTCAAATGTTTGTCCATTTTCATTGATATATATACAGGTAAACATCGTAGATTATTAAACGTTCTATATAATTCAAATCTGTCACTGTTCTGTACATGACAATTCCAATTTTGCCAACTGCAATCAACGAGTCTTTCTCGGAATACCTGGATAAAAGCACTCATATCACCAACACCTTGGTTCATCCATACAAATCCGAAACCATATTCACACAGTTTCATTCTCACATTAGTCACCCAGTTTTTCTTACCTCTTTCGTCCAATTCTAACAACATTCGATATGCTTTATATGGGAATCTGTGACCTTGCATCTGAGTAATTTTCAGCCAATATCGAACACACTTAATAATGGAATTCAAATATATAGGAAATCTAGCCGTTTCACCATATACCAAATCATTTGGCGTTTGCAATGATACACCAAGAAATTTCTTCATAGCAAACAGATGTAACTTTTCGCAGTGTACTGCAGCAACTGCATCAAGGCCCCATACTTCAGCTCCGTACTGTACCATAGGTTGAACCTGGCTATCAAATAACTTCAAAAACAAAGTAAGGGAATCGTTATTTAGCAATGATAATTTCTTTAGTATGCAGAGTAACGCATTTTTTGCTCTGCTGGCCAAATCTTTGCAAGCGAAGACAAAACTCAAACGCGTTGAGAAGTATATTCCTAAGTATTTATACACATTGACAACAGGCATTGTAGACCCATTGTACGTCCATCTTTCTCTCGCTGCTAGATATCCGCCCTTTCTAAATACAATTATATTACTTTTTGCCATATTAACCTTTAATTCTAATGAAGCAGCAACTCTTTGCAAAGTATTTAACTGGGTTTGTAATCCAACCACTGTTTCTGACACCAAGGCCACATCATCAGCCAAAAGAAGAATGAAAATTTCCACAACGTCATTTATGAAATGTGCACCGTGCCTTCCACAATGTATAACCTCCTGTGTTAGTTCATTAATGAATAAAGAAAACAGAACCGGGCTACAGACATCGCCCTGTTTCACACCAGAAGTGCAATTTATATAGTCTGTTAGAGCATCACCAGATCGCACTCTTGCTTTTACACAATTATACATACTTATAACACATTTATAAAGTTTTCCATGGATACCATTTTTAAACAGGATAGGCCACAGCAAGGTTCTATTGACTGAATCAAAAGCCTTCTCGAAGTCAATAAATGCAACATATAATTTACGATTTAAGCAAAACTGTTTTTGTACAAATGCCATTAATGTGAACATGTGATCAACTGTAGAATAGTTTTTCTTGAACCCAGCTTGAAATTCCCCGGTAATGTTATTTTCTTCCACCCACTCCTGTAATCTCCTATTGATAATAGCACTGTACAGTTTACTGCTAACATTACACAATGAAATTCCAAAGAGAGAGAGAGAGAGAGAGAGAGAGAGAGAGAGAGAGAATAACAGGATATTGTAACTGTTGTTTTGTTGCTGTTTATTTTGTTTTGTTTCATTTCATTTGGTTTCAAGAGAGAAAGCGTTTGAACCATCAAGTTCATTCTTACTAAAAGAGAAGAGCAAGTCTGTGTTATTTTATAACGAGAAAGAATGCAGATTTTAATGCTTTCATGACAGCATAAATGTTTAGCAGTCCTGTACTTCCATTTTCAGTACCATAGAACGCGTAGTTTCGTTTAAGTTTGTCAGGCTTTTTGTCCCAGACAAAATCAAAACACATGCTTTGTGGTTATTTCAAATTGGTGTCATGGGCTTTGAGGAAGCAACCATTAGTATGTAACTTTTGATAAAGGAAGAGATTTTAATACCACAACGAGTTGTGTGCACATCTGATTTAACCATAATACTAATTTTTCTTCCACTTCTACAAATTAATCTGATGTTTTTAATTTAGTTCATGTTGATAGATGATTAATAAACCAGATTCAAAAACACATGAATGTAGGGGGTTTCATGTTACGCCTTTCTCTACTAGGTACACTAAGTTTGAGTCCTTCTTGTGCCCCAACCATACATTGCAGGTTCTTTTTTAAATCCATTTTAACCCCCAAATATCCGCAAATTCTTCTCATGAGTCAGGTGTTCCATAAAATCTTCTGTCCCCTTGTAGTGTGAAAGTTATGTCATCCGCAGATGGCTTATCTTAAACAATGTTTGGTGTTTTATTTCCTAAATTTCCTTATCTTCTGTGATTTTGCAGGCGGATAATTCTACACATACAAATAGATTTTGTGATACTAGATCACCTTGATAGCATTCTTTCTTCACTGCAAACCTTTGGGCCTGTTAAGTATCACTTCAAACGGCACATACCTGCTTAAATTATCTTCACCAGAACTGAAGCGTTTGATGACCCTTTTCGGAATAAGTCCAGACGGAAAACAATAACCCGTGTAAATTGTTGTATTCTGAATTGTGCATCAAATTATACAGTATTCTCAAATGATCTCCAAAATGCCTACCTGATATTAATCCTATTAAATCTTGACGTATTACTATCACTTTTTTTCTCAGATACATTAGACTTTGAAAATGGCAGAATGAAGGAAATAAACGAAATAACACGATCATAACCAAAGTCATCATCATCATCATCATCATCATCATCATCATCATCATCATCATCATCATTTTCATCATTATTATCATCACCATCATCATTATGGCAGTGGTGGTGAAGCAAGGAAAGTAAACGAAATAACACGATCATAACCAAAATCATCATCGTCATCATCATCATCATCATCATTACCATTATCCTCATCATCACCATTATCATCACCATCATCATCATCATTGTTTTTGTCATCATCATTATCATCATCATCATTGTTTTCATCATCATCCTCATTTTTTCATTGTCGTCATCGTCATTATCACCATCGTCGTCATCATCATCATCATCATAATCATCATCATTATCATCATCATCATCATCATCATCATCATCATCATCATCACAGTGATGATGAGGGAAGCAGAGGTAGACGTTTTGATAGTAGTAGTAGTAGTAGTAGTAGTAGTAGTACTAGTAGCAGCAGTAGTAGTAGTAGTAGCAGTAGTAATAGCAGTGGTAGTAATAAAAGCAGCAGTGCTAATAATAGTAGCGGAAGTCGTGGTAGGACCAGGAGCAGGCACAGCAGCCACCAGCACTGCATGATGATGATGACCGACATTATTGTAGTTTATTTCATCACTTGAGGCGTTCCTCTAAACTCCATCCACCAACGAAAACAAAATGAATTAACCAGTAACTATAGTGGATGGACGAACAAACATATGGACGAACTAGTGAATGACGAATAAATGAATACATCATGGACTAAAAGCCATACTTTAACGGGAATCTATCTTAACGTATTGCTTTTCAAATGTATTGTCTGGTCAGACAATGCAACAGACATATTGTGAAGAAAGGGAGGGGAGGGGATGGAGAAAGTGACGGAGTGAGAGAGAGGGTCAAGGACGTTGAGGGAAGGGGAGTGGGAGAGGGGAGAGGCGGAAGCAGTCTAGATTTAGAGCTAAGCTCCAGTCCGTTCGTTCGATCGGAAATAATTCGTGAGAGCAGCCGTTTATTGCACATCAAGTGTTCCCGTCCACAAAGACTGCGTCTCTCTCTCTCTCTCTCTCTCTCTCTCTCTCTCTCTCTCTCTCTCTCTCTCTCTCTCTCACATTAGAGTCACGAGTTCAAGAGTTCTCTCTCTCTCTCTCTCTCTCTCTCTCTCTCTCTCTCTCTCTCTCTCTCTCTGTGCCTCACATTAGAGTCACGAGTTCAAGAATTCTCTCTCTCTCTCTCTTCTCTCTCTCTCTCTCTCTCTCTCTCTCTCTCTGCCTCACATTAGAGTCACGAGTTCACGAGTTTCTCTCTCTCTCTCTCTCTCTCTCTCTCTCTCTCTCTCTCTCTCTCCTCTCTCTCTCTCTCTCTCCGTTTATCTCATTCTCT
The DNA here is from genome assembly GCA_033310375.1 of Conus canariensis. NCBI lineage: Eukaryota > Metazoa > Mollusca > Gastropoda > Neogastropoda > Conidae > Conus > Conus canariensis. Next base: position 69,691,597 of record CM065732.1, read on the forward strand.
TTCTCTCCACCCTGTCTTTCTGTCTCTGTGGCTCACTCTCACCCCCTGTCTGTCTGTCTGTCTGTCTCTCTCTCTCTCTCTCGCCTCTCTCTCTCTCTCTCTCTCTCTCTCTCTCTCTCTCTCTCTCTCTCTCTCTCTCTCTCTCTCAAACTTTAAGCAGTCAAGATGATGTTGATCGATGAGCTGTTTACGTGTTCCGTCTTTGAATGTTCACATAGTCGATTAAACTTGAAAAACGAATTTGCAGAGTAAAAAATAAAGAAGAAGAAGAAGAAGAAGAGGAGGAGAAGAAGGAATAGGGACAGGCAGCGGAGGAGGAGGAGGAGATGGAGGACAAGGAGAAGGAGAGAAGGAGGAAGATGGCGATGAAACGAGCAAAACATAGAAGTGAGAGAAGAAGGAGAGAAAGGAAAAGAAAAAGGAGGAAGAGGATGGGTTAAGGGAAGACAGGAGGGTTTCAAACTAGAAAAAAGTTGAAGAAGAAGAAATTGAAGGGGCAGACTTAGGAGAAGTAGATATCAAAAAGTACGTATGTAGAAGAAGAAGATATAGAACGGAAAGAAAAACAGGGGGGAAGAGAGAAGAACAAATTGAATGATTAAAAAAGAGATGAAGAGGGCGAAAAAGAAAGACTAGAATGTGGAGACAAAAAGGAAATTGCCGCACAAGAAGCAGAAGAAGAAAAGAAGACAAAAAAGACAAGGAAAGGAGGAAGAGAAGAAGGAGGAATAGCAGAAGCAGTGGCGACAAAAGAAA
>CM065732.1:69694852-69707352 GCA_033310375.1 Conus canariensis
CACATGCGCGCGCACGTACGCACGCACGCGCACAAACACATACACACACACTCGCGCATGCGCGCGCACGCACTTAGATAGACATAGAGATAGACAGACAGAAAGATACACACACACACACACACACACACACACACACACACACACACACACACACACACACACACACACACATGCATACACACACACGCACCCGTGTGTGCGCGCGTAGATGGATATAAAGACAGGCAGGCAGAAAGGTACATACATTTAGATAGATAGATAGATCGAGAGAAAGAGAGAGAGACAGAGAGAGAGAGAGATGTGTGGGAAGTGTGGGGGTGTTCTTTGAATCATCTTACCAACCAATCTATCTATGCACCTCATTTGATGGATCACTACTGAAATGGATGAAGAGAAAGAGTTGCATAGCCAAACCAACGACAGGTAAGAGAGAGAGAGAGATAAGAGACAGAGAGAGAGAGAGAGAGAGAGAGAGAGAGAGAGAGGGGAGGGAGAGATAAGAGAGGGAGAGAGAGAGAGAGACAAGAGAGAGAGAAGTAGGGCGGGGTAGAGAACCATACATAAACAGACAGATTGACAGAGAGTTACAGAGATACAGAGAGAGACACAGACAGAGAGACAGAGAGACAGACAGACAGACAGACAGAGGGCGAGAGGGAGAGCGAGAGAGAAAGAGAGACAGACAGGCAGACAGACAGACAGACAGACAGACACAGACAGACAGAAAAGCGAGCCAAAGATATGAAGGCGTAAGGAATAGAAGAAAAACCAGTATTGCACTCAACCTAAAAAAGAAAAAAGAAAGAAAGAAAAGAAAAGGCAGCCATGAAGATCGACATCGACATCTTTTTGTCATTCTCCCTCATTTCGTAAGTAGTCTTTTAGTGAATCTTCATGGAAATCTCCGTGTGGACAACACTTTCACCTGTCACAGACGAGTCTGACGAAGTGTGTAACAGGAGAGATGTTCCGTGCTCTGAGAAACGGAGGATTTCCTTCCACACCAGGATCTACTCTGCCAAACAGTAAACAAAGTCTTCGCTGGCTGCCCAGTGAGTTAGTCGATGACATACCAATCCATTGAACGTTTCCACCCCAGGGATATGTCAGGCTAGGGGACATAACAATCCGAGAGTATGGGAGGAGGAAAAGATCTCTCTCTCTCTCTCTCTCTCTCTCTCTCTCTCTCTCTCTCTCTCTCTCTCTCTTGCATGTCAAGACCTTGTGAGCAGAGGCAAACGCGCCGTTATGAGTGTATTAAATGTTTTGTACAAGTTTGAAAATAGTTCAGCTGAGTTATTTCTCAAGTTGTTTGATGCACAAGGTCAGCCAATAGTCCAGTATGGAGCTGAGATTTGGCGTTGGACACAGGTCATGACATTGAAAAACAATGCACTGTTTTGCCATGAACATGGACAGACGTACCCTGAATGATTTGGTTCATGGTAAACTTAGAAGATTTCCCATTTACATCAATTCATACTTCAAAAGCATTAAATATTGGCTCAAACTGATACAGATGCATTGTGACAGACCACCTGCATACAAAACGCTGTGTGACTTAGATGCTAGAGGTAAAGTTACTTGGGCAACGAATATTCGAAAATGTTTATGTACTTATGGTTTTTCCTCTGTATGGCTAAATCTAGGTGTGGGTTGCGTCCCAAGTTTTTTGGCCTGTTTTGAGCAACGCATGATAGACTGTAGGTGGCAAGACTGGGATTGTCATATCCAAAGTAGTGACAGAAGATTGGGATTGTCATATCCAAAGTAGTGACAGAAGATTGGGATTGTCATATCCAAAGTAGTGACAGAAGTAGTGACAGAAGATTGGGATTGTCATATCCAAAGTAGTGACAGAAGATTGGGATTGTTATATCCAAAGTAGTGACAGAAGTAGTGACAGAAGATTGGGATTGTTATATCCAAAGTAGTGACAGAAGATTGGGATTGTTATATCCAAAGTAGTGACAGAAGATTGGGATTGTTATATCCAAAGTAGTGACAGAAGATTGGGATTGTTATATCCAAAGTAGTGACAGAAGATTGGGATTGTCATATCCAAAGTAGTGACAGAAGTAGTGACAGAAGATTGGGATTGTCATGTCCAAAGTAGTGACAGAAGTAGTGACAGAAGATTGGGATTGTCATATCCAAAGTAGTGACAGAAGATTGGGATTGTTATATCCAAAGTAGTGACAGAAGATTGGGATTGTTATATCCAAAGTAGTGACAGAAGATTGGGATTGTTATATCCAAAGTAGTGACAGAAGATTGGGATTGTTATATCCAAAGTAGTGACAGAAGATTGGGATTGTCATATCCAAAGTAGTGACAGAAGATTGGGATTGTTATATCCAAAGTAGTGACAGAAGACTGGGATTGTCATATCCAAAGTAGTGACAGAAGATTGGGATTGTTATATCCAAAGTAGTGACAGAAGATTGGGATTGTCATGTCCAAAGTAGTGACAGAAGATTGGGATTGTCATATCCAAAGTAGTGACAGAAGATTGGGATTGTCATATCCAAAGTAGTGACAGAAGTAGTGACAGAAGATTGGGATTGTCATATCCAAAGTAGTGACAGAAGATTGGGATTGTCATGTCCAAAGTAGTGACAGAAGTAGTGACAGAAGATTGGGATTGTCATGTCCAAAGTAGTGACAGAAGTAGTGACAGAAGATTGGGATTGTCATATCCAAAGTAGTGACAGAAGATTGGGATTGTTATATCCAAAGTAGTGACAGAAGACTGGGATTGTCATGTCCAAAGTAGTGACAGAAGTAGTGACAGAAGATTGGGATTGTCATGTCCAAAGTAGTGACAGAAGATTGGGATTGTCATATCCAAAGTAGTGACAGAAGATTGGGATTGTCGTATCCAAAGTAGTGACAGAAGATTGGGATTGTCATATCCAAAGTAGTGACAGAAGTAGTGACAGAAGATTGGGATTGTCATATCCAAAGTAGTGACAGAAGATTGGGATTGTCATATCCAAAGTAGTGACAGAAGATTGGGATTGTTATATCCAAAGTAGTGACAGAAGATTGGGATTGTTATATCCAAAGTAGTGACAGAAGATTGGGATTGTCATGTCCAAAGTAGTGACAGAAGTAGTGACAGAAGATTGGGATTGTCATATCCAAAGTAGTGACAGAAGATTGGGATTGTTATATCCAAAGTAGTGACAGAAGATTGGGATTGTCATGTCCAAAGTAGTGACAGAAGATTGGGATTGTCATATCCAAAGTAGTGACAGAAGATTGGGATTGTCGTATCCAAAGTAGTGACAGATGATTGGGATTGTTATATCCAAAGTAGTGACAGAAGATTGGGATTGTCGTATCCAAAGTAGTGACAGATGATTGGGATTGTCATGTCCAAAGTAGTGACAGATTCTCTATGTTCAGACAATTTAAAATAATTTATTAAGCAGAACCATACATTGGAATAGATATGAACAGATTTATAAAATGTGCACTAACAAAGTTTAGACTAGGTGTCTGTGACATAGCAGTGCATAGTCAGAGGTATAAAAAAGGTAACAGGTCTTTGCTGTGCCCTATATGTGGATCCAGTGTAGAGGATGAAGTCCACTTTGCTTTGTGTTGCCCAGCACTAAATGATTTGAGAGCAAAATATGTCCCTGCCAAGTATTATAGCAGACCATCATTATTTAGTTTAGTCTTACTTTTTTCGTCGATAAATGAAGGTGTTGTGAATCATTTTTCCATATATCTGTATAAATCATTTAAACGGCGGAGCACTATAATATGATGAGTTACATATAAACACCAGACATATTCATATATTGATTTTGTACACCAAAGTGCGTGAAAAGTTCTGATTTAGCTTTGCATGTTTTCGTTACAAATGGGGCTTTGGCCTTTTTATTAATACAATATCGTTATTGTTATCGTTATCTCTCTCTCTCTCTCTCTCTCTCTCTCTCTCTCTCTCCCCTCTCTCTCTCTCTCTCTCTCTCTCTCTCTCTCAAACTTCAAACAGTCAGAATGATGTTGATCGTCAAGCAGTAAACGCGTTCTCTCTTTCAACGTTCATACAGTTGATTAAACTTGAAAAACGAACAGGCAGACTAAAATGTTTAAAAAGTTGGAAGAACGGGAATACGAAGAAGAAGATGATGAACATGAAGAGGAGAAGGAGAAGGAGGAAAAGAAGAAGAGGAGGACGGGAGAAGGGGGAGAAACAAAGAGTGGGATGAGGTGATGGTGACGTGAAGAAGAAGAAAGAGGAGGAGGAGGGATAGGGGGAAGGAAGAGGAATTAAAAACTACAAGATGTGACAGAAAAACAAAATGGAAGAAACAGAACAAATGAGAGAAGGTGGGGATGGAAAGACAGGAAGAGACAAGTGGACAGAGAGGGGGAGAGAGACAGCGAAGGGGGGGGGGGGGGGTAATGGGTGGGAAGAGAGAGAGACAAAAGGAAAAGTAGATGTCAAAAAGTAAGTAGAAGAAAAGAGGAATAAAAGAAGAAGGAGAAGAAGAGAAAGAGGGGGACACAAACAGGATGTAGAAGCACAAGAAGCACAAGAGGAAAAGAAGACAAAGAACAAAGGAGGAAGAAGAGCGGTTCAAGAAAAGCAGCTGCAAGCGGCGACAGAAGAAGAACATGAAGAAGATGGAAAACACAACTCACGACAAGAAGAAAAACAGAAAAAAAACTGAAGAATCTGAAGATCTGAAGAATGAGGAGGAAGAAAGAAAGAAAGAAGAAAAGAAAAGAAAGAAAGGAAGAAGAAAAGAAGGAAACAGAAAGAAAGAAAGAAAGAAAGCGAGAAAAGAAGAAAGAAGGAAGCACAGAAAGGAAGGAAAGAAAGAAAGAAAGAGGGAATGAATGAAGGAAGAAAGAATGATCGAAACAACGGAAGAAAGAAAAAAAGATAGTAAGAAGGAAGGAAGGAAGAAACGAAGGGAAAGAAAGAAGAGAGAGAGAGAGAGAGAGAGAGAGAGAGAGAGAGAGAGAGAGAGAGAAAGGAAGAAAGAAAGAAGGGAAGAAAGAAAGGGGAAAACACGAAGAAGATTAAAAAAAAACTGACCCCTTCAGCCTCAGTGAGTCAATACCGCTAGAGCACCTTGGGCATTGATGCTGCCCTTTCCCGCCAACTAAATAGCTGCTGCTGTAAGAGTGCTAGCCCTTTGTTGCCGGAAGAAGAGGACAGATCTGATGGCCTTGAAACTTCAATCACTTCGCTTCACGGTACACAAGGGAGCGAACCGTGGATCCTGGAAGTGATCCCGTCACAAAGAGTTTGAGAGAGTGACCATCAACTGAGCCGGTGTTGAGAAACGCTAGGATGGCAGAATGGCTGACATAGAAAGGGTTCATTACATGGAGGGGGAAAAATGAATAAAACTCCCAGCAACCATTATCAATAGCCATAGGAAACAAGCAAGCAAGCAAACAAACAAACAAAATCAAAAACAAACAATTAAAATCCAAACACCCTCACCCAACAACAGCACCACAACTAGCGTTAACAACAACAACAACAACAACAACAACAGCAACAACAGCGAACAGAAATGGAGCCCTCCTGCTCGACAACCCCCAACCTCACGGCCTACTTTCTCAACACAAAACAGGAATCAAATCATGATTCTCTGCACCACCACAACCCCTAACCTAAACCACCTCCCCCCCTCCCCCCCACCCAACCAATCCCACCCCCACCCTCTTTCCTCGTGTACCACCCACCGCCCCCGCCCCCCCCCCCCCCCCCCCCCCCCCCCCCCCCCCCCCCCCCCCTCTGTCGTTGTTCTGCGATTGTTCCTCTGCCCACCCCCGCCTCCTCTCCTCCGAAAGTCTCCGCCTCCGCACTTCAAGACTGAAAGTTGTGAACTGGTTTAGGGTTGATGGTGAAAAGGGGGGGTATGAGACGAGAGAGGGAGGGGGGAGTACGGTTGGGGGTGGGGGGTGGGGGTGGATGTGGTGTATGGGGGAAGGTGGTGCGTGGGGTGAAGGTGGAGGGGAGAATGTTGCAAAACACCTTTTGTTGAGGTTCTGTTGTTCGTTTCTTCATCGATCTACATTTTCGTGATTGAAAAGCAGAGAGAGAGAGAGAGAGAGAGAGAGAGAGAGAGAGAGAGATAACGATAACGATAACGAAAATTTATTCAGAAAGGCCACAGCCCCATTCGAAGGGGGTAAGTAATAAAGAACATAGTTAAACAAGGTATTTCATCACAAAAAATTAAACATTCTCAACATATGCAAATTACCTATGTCAAATCACTCCTTCTTTTAAATGATTTGTACAGATATAAAGCAAGGTTTCTTGCAACGTTGTAATTTTTTGACGACAAAAGACAGACTAACTTGAACAGTGCTGGACGTCGATGATATTTTAACGGAATAAGTTTTTGTCGTAGATCTGCCAGAACAGGACATAAGAATACAAAATGAAGTTCATCTTCCCTACCAGATTTACACAATGGACACAACAAATCATTTTCTGTATGGATATTATATCGTTGACGATGTACAGCAATATCCGATACACCAAACCTGAATTTTGTTAATTCAGACCTGATAAATCTATTCAAGTTCAGAGACAAATAAGCTTCTGCTTCTACTAAATAATTACTTTTCAGCAGTCTAAATAATGAAAATCGTTCGCTGTTTTGAATATGGCTATCCCAGTCTTGCCATCTGCAATCTATTGTTCGTTGCTTGAAACAAGCCAAGAAACTGCTGACACAGCCAACCCCTTGTTCTAACCATACAAACGAAAAACCATAATTACATAAACATTTACGAATGCCCGATGCCCACGTAGTTCTCCCTCTCATATCCAGGTCAAACAATATTTTATAAGCTTTGGCTGGCAGTCTATGTTGCCCCATACGTAACAGTTTAAGCCAGTAGCTTACACATTTTATATATGAATTCAAATAAATAGGGAATCTTCCAAGTTCTCCATAAGCCAAGTCATTTGGGGTACGCCTATCGACATTCAAAAACCGTTTCATAGCAAATAAGTGCAATTTCTCTATGTCGTGTCCTTTCTCCAAACCCCAAATCTCAGCGCCATATTGAACTATAGGCTGGACCTGAGTATCAAACATTCTGAAAAATAGTTTTACTGACTCGTTTTCAAACTTATACAAGACGCTTAAAATGGCCATAACAGCACGCTTCCCTTTACCCACAAGATCTTGGCAGGCAAATGAAAAACTTAGTTTTGTAGAAAAATATAAACCCAGATATTTGTAGGCGTTTACAATCGCAATTTTAGAATTTCCATAAAACCATTTTTCACGCGACGACAAATATCCACCCTTTCGAAAAACTATAATGTTTGTTTTGTCCATGTTTACTTTGAGATGTAATTTCTGCGCCGCTGAGCACAAATTGTTCAACTGGTTTTGAAGCCCTATAACAGTTTCAGACAGTAAAACGATATCATCTGCAAAAAGTAGAATGAATATTTCAATCAAATCAAATGAAACACCATGTTTTCCCTTCTCGATAATTTCCAAAGCTAATTCGTTAATAAACAAAGAGAATAAAACAGGACTACAAACATCACCCTGCTTAACACCCTGTGTACATCTAATGTACTCACTATATTTTGCACCACACCTTACATTAGCTTTAACATCATCATACATACATTTAACACATTTAAATAGTTTACTTTTTCCACAATGTTTTGCCAGTACTGGCCACAGAAGCTTTCTAGAAATAGAATCAAAGGCCTTTTCAAAGTCTATAAATGCAACATATAACTTACGATTATTTGAAAACTGCTTCTGAACAGCAGCCAGTAGAGTGAACAAGTGATCGATTGTACTATAACCCTTCTTAAAACCTGCTTGGTATTCACCAGTTATGTTTTTTAATTCGATCCATTCAGATAATCTCTTGTTTATTATAGATCCATAAAGTTTACTAGCAATATCACACAAGGAGATTCCTCTATAATTATTAGGATTATTTGCGTCACCCTTTTTAAACAGAGGTAAGATGAACGATCTGGTCCAATTCTCGGGATAAATTCCTTTTTCAAAAAGAACATTAAATAATTTTACAAGAAAATCGATTGCAAAGTCCCCTAAGTTTTTAAAAAATTCACCAACAAGTCCATCAGGCCCTGCTGCTTTACCATTTTTCAGTTTCCTTATTACAAATTGTACTTCATGCTTTGTAATTGGTCGATCGAAAAATTCAGAATATTCATCATCTAATAATGTTTCATTTTCACCAGTGTCTTTGAGAGAGAGAGAGAGATGGAGATAGAGAGAGAGAGATGGAGAGAAACAGCGAGAGAGAGATGGAGAGAAAGAGAGAGAGAGAGAGAGAGAGAGAGAGAGAGAGAGAGAGAGAGATGCCCAGCCAATACAGGCACAAGAGAGAGAGAGAGAGAGAGAGAGAGAGAGAGAGAGAGAGGGGAGAGAGAGAGAGAGAGACTTTCTAGGGATAAAACACTCTCCTATCAGGAAAAAGAAAGGAGGAAGATGAAAGTCATGAAAACCACGGAAGACCGACATGGCATTCGTAGTGTTGTTACTGTAAGGACGTCATCACTTAGATTAAATATACTCTAGTGAACCCAGGGAAAGAGAGAGGAGGTAGAGCGAGGGGAAAGGGTACATCAGCACTTAGATTGACTCTACTCTAGTGAACCCAGGGAAAGAGAGAGGAGGTAGAGCGAGGGGAAAGGGTACATCAGCACTTAGATTGACTCTACTCTAGTGAACCCAGGGAAAGAGAGAGGGGGTGGGGCGAGGGGAAAGGACATCAGCACTTAGATTGACTCTACTCTGGTGAACCCAGCGAAAGAGAGAGGGGGTGGGGCGAGGGGAAAGGGTACATCAGCACTTAGATTGACTCTACTCTAGTGAACCCAGGGAAAGAGAGAGGGGGTGGGGCGAGGGGAAAGTGGAGGTGTCCGGGGGGAGGGAGAGAGGGTGGAGTGAAAAGAGGATAAAAGCGAGATGACGTATCTTGTATGTTTAATGTATGTTTAATGTATGTTTAATGTATGTTTAATGTATGTTTATTGTAACTCTCACACAAGACAACCAATGTTAGGTAGGCACTCAAGGTCAGACCAGCGCGTTGGGCTAATGGGTAGGTCAGACATCTGCTAAGGCGTACCACGAGACCCTCTTCTTCAATTGTCTCATCTTAGTTGTTAATTCATTTATCCATCAGCTTAAAATCATGCTTAGTGTGGTCTCAAAACTTAGCGGATGTGGTGTAGCGTATATGGACTAGTCCGCACGCAGTGACACCTCCTTGATGAAACTGAAACTGTAACTCTCTTTATTGTATTGTTTAATCTTAAACATTTAGTATTCTTTTAAACGCACGATGCAATCATCGTAATGTTATCATCAAAGATCTTGGGATATGTGTATGCAGCTTGAATCTATAGAGTGCCGTGCAAGGTCATCTTGTTTTCATTTAGAGAATTGTTCACTGTTTATTTTATGTACGTGCCCTGTTGCGTGTATTTCAACTGTTGCACCTGGTCTTAATTTCTTGTTGTTGAAATAATCAAGTGGTTTTGAGTTTTGACTCGACTTTACTTGACACACGGATAATCACTTTTAAGAAATCCTTTGTCTTTAACACAGAACTCCATGATAATCTGAATGGCCCAAAACAGGCACGATCATATACCATAGTAACATCAGGCCCTTATGTAATCCATCCCCTCAAAAACAAATGCCACAAACATCAAAGGGCACCTTAGTACATCACTTTAACAGACAGGCCTGTATGCATTTTGATCAGCAGTAGACCAACTACGTCATGGTCCTGGAATCTCCGTGCTTTACGTCATGATTCCCAGTGATCGATTCCGTAGACTGCGAACAGCAGGGGTTAAGAATGTTTGGGGGAGAATGATCCATGACTTTCTGCTCGAGTTGCGTCCCTTTGGGGACCGTGGTAGCCCTGACATGGAAATGGAGTTTGTGACCGTTGGCAGGGAGTGAAGACTTTACCTTTGTTCCTGTGACCGTTGGCAGGGAGTGAAGACTTTACCTTTGTTCCTGTGACCGTTGGCAGGGAGTGAAGACTTTACCTTTGTTCCTATGACCGTTGGCAGGGAGTGAAGACTTTACCTTTTTTCCTGTGACCGTTGGCAGGGAGTGAAGACTTTACCTTTGTTCCTGTGACCGTTGGCAGGGAGTGAAGACTTTACCTTGGTTCCTGTGACCGTTGGCAGGGAGTGAGACTTTACCTTTGTTCCTGTGACCGTTGGCAGGGAGTGAAGACTTTACCTTGGTTCCTGTGACCGTTGGCAGGGAGTGAGACTTTACCTTTGTTCCTGGAGTCCACCTTCCTCTCTGTGTGGATCAGATTCCACCAGAGATCAAACCCCAGCTCTGGTGCTTCCCCCCAGTCAACGTGCAACGTGCCCTGAGATGTCTTCATCTGAACAACGTGCCCTGAGATGTTTCCATCTGAACAACGTGCCCTGAGATGTCTTCATCTGAACAATGTGCCCTGAGATGTCTTCATCTGAACAAGGTGTCCTGAGATGTCTTCATCTGAACAACATGCCCTAAGATGTCTTCATCTGAACAACGTGCCCTAAGATGTCTTCATCTGAACAACATGCCCTAAGATGTCTTCATCTGAACAACATGCCTTAAGATGTCTTCATCTGAACAACATGCCCTAAGATGTCTTCATCTGAACAACGTGCCCTAAGATGTCTTCATCTGAACAACATGCCCTAAGATGTCTTCATCTGAACAACATGCCCTAAGATGTCTTCATCTGAACAACAGGGGCTAGTCTTCATCTGAACAAGGTGTCCTGAGATGTCTTCATCTGAACAACGTGCCCTGAGATGTCTGCATCTGAACAACATGCCCTGTGATGTCTTCATCTGAACAACATGCCCTGAGATGTCTCCATCTGAACAACAAGGGCTAGTCTTCATCTGAAACTTACAACAGATGTGCTGAAAATGAACCTCCTACAGACACACTGAACACAATGATAAAAAGAAACTTAGTGGGGGAAAAGTTCGTTTTGATCGCCAAGTGGATGGGGAAAAAAGACAAAAGATTGCAGAAACATCGCGCTTCGACCACTTGGTCCTTCTGCAGACAATGGAACAGAATTTACAAGCAAAGAAAGACAAAGGAACAACAAAAATGAAGAGCGAAAGGAATTTTTAAGGTTTGTTTGAGAGCGTCTCTGTCGACACACTTTCAGTGTTACTGCTCAGCAAACTAGCGTCGTTGTTGTCGTTGTCGTCATCGTTGTTGTTTTGTTGTTGATTTTGTTTTCATTGTTGTTGTTGTTGTGGCCGTCGTTGTCATCGATGTTGTTGTACTTCCTCTTGTCATTGTTTCCGTCGGTATTGTTCTTTATGTTATTGTCATTATCTTTATTAATGTCCTCAGTCTTGTTTGTTCCGTTCTCCTTGTTGTTTTACTGTCGTCGTTTGCGATATTGTTGTTGTCATTGTCGTCTGTGTTGTTGTCGTCTCCATCGTCATTGTTAGTGTTGTTATCGTTGTATTGTTGTCGCCGTCGTTGTTGTCGTTGTTGATATTCTTGTTACTGTTCTTGTTGTTGCTGTTACTTCTAGTTTAATACGACATCTAGCACGTGGCAGTGGAAATCTAAAAAAAAAATTTAAAAAAAAAAAAAAAAAAAAAAAAAACATCGAAAAGGCATACGTGGACATCAAGACAAGCATGCAATCGTACTAAAATGAAGACCTTAGAGAGAAAAGCCTTGGGGGTTGGTTTAGGTTTTTTTTTTTTTTTTTTTTTTTGGTTTTGGGGGGAAGAAAAAGAGGGGGAGAGGGGGGAGGGAGAGTGGAGGGTAAGGACGGCGAAGGGATTGAAGATGGGAATGAGGGTGGTGGTGGTGCAAATAGTCTCCCTTTGAAAGGAGAATTCTTCCCCCATGTGTGTTTGACAGCTGCGTCTCTGGACAGGGGACGACATACCAAGGATTCAACACTTCCGTGTTTTGTTGTTAGTGTTCTCTCTCTCTCTCTCTCTCTCTCTCTCTCTCTCTCTGTATGTGTGTGTGTGTGTGTGTGTGTGTGTGTGTGTGTGTGTGTGTGTGTTATTCTCCATGAGTAGGTTATCACTGACGTGAGCTACCTTTAGTCATTCATCTTGTTACAATTTTTTTCCATCTTCGTGTCTCCTTGACCGGTATTTTATCTTGAATTTCTTTGCTTTTAATTAAGTTGTCATTGCCAATTTGTGAGCTATTTTCATGTTATTTTCTTTTATTTTTTTGCATATGTTACCTGAAAGAGACTGTCGCTGCTTGTTCCAACCATTCGCTTTTTCATTTTTCCTTGCTTTTATTCGGTTTCTTTCTTTTGTATTCAGTTACTTGTTTGGCTGGCTGGGGTTTTTTTTTGTTTGTTTGTTTTCTTACTTTCTTTCTTTCTTTTTTGTTTCTTCCTTCCTTTCTTTTACTTTCCTTTTTTTTTCTCCATTTTTTTCTTGTAGGTTGTGGTTTAAAAATGGTTGCTAGCAC
>CM065732.1:69712352-69724852 GCA_033310375.1 Conus canariensis
GTGTTAAATGTCAGACCCCCGTTAGAATACGTCCATTCACATAAGGTACCTACAAGGCAACAGAGCATGGTCTACTATCACAGAGCTAGGCAGTTACAGATTTCACGTGCGTGCCAGGTGGTATGACAACGCTTTTTATCCTCAGTTACAGACTTCACGTGTATGCCAGGTGGTATGACAACGCTTTTTATCATCAGTTACAGACTTCACGTGCGTGCCAGGTGGTATTACAACGCTTTTTATCATCAGTTACAGAGTTCACGTGCGTGCCAGGTGGTATTACAACGCTTTTTATCCTCAGTTACAGAGTTCACGTGAGTGTCAGGTGGTATTACAATGCTTATTATCCTGCAGAGTGACTACTGTCGGTTATTCTCTAGAAGGTCCAAAATGTGTTCGCACCGTTGAGTACAGACCCAAGAAGCCAAAATGGCGACTTCGCTAGCGATTATGTTGCAATCGTGAAAGGTTGTTTCTTCATGCAGACAACGTAACAAAAGAGTCACCATGACAGAGTAATGAACAAAGTCAGAGAACAATGCAAATTTTGGGTGGAGACAGCGTCCTAGTTTAGTAGGATAGTTAACAGAGGAAAATCCAAATAATTTGAACAGATCAGATTTGTCTTTCATCATGTGCTATTTCCGATCAACATATTTCAGTTTTATGCTTTAGATGTTTTACAGATTATGCTACGTGACGTCAAATGATCAGAAAACGTGTGGAATGAGACAGAAATACATACCAAGTTATTTGAGAGTTCCTGAGAAACTTCCTTAAAAGTGTCAAATCTAGACATTATTTCCAGAATGCTTTATGCATTTTGATCAGCAGTAGACCAACTAAGTCATGGTTCTGGAACCTCTATGCTTTACGTCTTGATTCCCAGTGATCTTCTTCTTCTTCTTCTTCTTCTTCTTCTGCGTACGCAGGTTGATACTCCTGCGGACACTCCCTGTATAGACAGGCAAGGATTAATCCCATCTGCCCAACAATGGGAGTGGAGTTTTGTGTGTATGACCGTCTTTTATCCCGCCATTAAGGCAGCCATACTCCATCTTCGGGGAAGGTGCATGCTATGTGTAACGTGTCATCCATACCAACGGCCAAACTGTCCTCTTCCGAAAGTTGGTGATGAGATTTTACGTGTGTGCAAGATGTTATGCGTGCGTTCACACACGAAACCTCGGTTTATAGTCTCATTCGAAGGACTGTATGGGAAATGGAGTCAGAACCAATGTTAACTCCGAGGGGAAAATCCCCCTTCGAACCCACAACCCTTAGATTACGAGTCCGTCGTTCTACCAACTGAGCTATTCCGGCCCGCGTTCCCAGTGATCGATTCTGTAGACTGTAAACAGTCAGGGTTTAAGATGTTTGTGGGAGAATGATCCATGGCTTCCTGCTCGAGTTGTGTCCCTTCGGGGACCGTGGTAGCCGTGCCGTGGTGATAGAGTTTGTGACCGTTGGCAGGGAGTGAAGACTTTATGCCGAGATTTAGCGAACAAAGGGAAACCAGCTGCTATTCGTATCATTTGTAAGTTGAATCAGTTGAATAATAACTCTGTGAAATTATTCTTGAAACTTTTCGATTCACAGATTCAATCTATGCTTCTATATGGTGCTGAGATTTGGGGTTTAGAAGATGCTTCATCAGTGATAGAAAGAGTTCATTTGTTTGTGTTAAAGAAGTATCTAGGGGTAAGTATCAAAACACCGGTACGATTCCTGCGCAATATGGCGACGTCAACAACTGGCTAATCTCCTTCTGGGACAGTATGTTCTCTAATGGAAAGAAAATGACCAAGACTAGGTTCCAGCCTATGAGAGGAACGTCAGCTAAGACTCCTGCAGACACATGTTCAATGAACAAGGAGAAGACAAAGCTTCAAAGCAAGAATGAGAAGAAGGATGCTTCGACCTCTACTGAAGTGTTAGAACTGGACGAAGTTTCTAACGGCATGCTCCCTACTCGACCCGGCACTAACACCGGCGCTGATTCGATTTGTAAAAATCCATCGTGCGTAAGTACAACCATTGACACTTTATGCGATCGAGTCAAAACATTGGAAACAACAATAGCTCACCTTTCCAATATTATTGTGAATCTGAGAAAAGATAATGTGTCGGAAGGGAAAGGGGCGGTAAAAATAGTGCAGCCCGTTCAGAAGAATATGCTCTACTCTGATGCTGTTAAAACATCTGCTAGTGTTACCCCTCCATTGAATAAAGACTTACCTGAAATGCCGATAATTGTGGACCGAAGGAGGGCAAAGAAGCCAAAAACCACCCACTTGCCTGCGGTGAGGGAAAAGAACGCGGTTTCTGATGCAGATACTCCCGATGACGTAATGCCGTTGGCGTCATCCTCTCAAAAAAAAGAGAGAAAAAAGTCATTACTGAAGTTCGAAATGCTGGATCAAAGTCTGGAAAGTACCTCCAGACAGGAAAAGATCTTCCTGGTATTGCCATCCTGCACGATTCTGTACTGAATGGGGTGCAGGCACGTAGGCTTGGTCTTTCCTATGGACTTCGTGTCATCAAACGTAAATGTCTGTCCATGGATGATATTGAAAAAGCTGCTAGAGATCTGCTATAAACGCTTACCAAGAACTCGATGCTGTCGTGTTGCACTGTGGCATCAACACCCTGAGAAACAAGACCCCTCAGGCTGCCAGTGAAGCTTTTGTTGCTGCCGTGCGCAAGTTACAGTCTGAGCATCAGAAACTGAAAGTTGTTATTAGCAAAATTTCGCCAGTCAAAGATCCTTACCAGAATGCAAAAAGAGACCTTTATAATGCCTTGGTGTTTGCCGAGCTGGTGGAGAACAAGAATATCTCTTTCATCAGCCACGAGAACCTGCAGCCGAGAGGTCTCCGGGATCAGCTTCACCCCAACCAACGAGAAGCGTCAGTGCTGGCCGGAAACTTGGGCAGACATCTTCACGGTCTTTTCTGGAATCAGCCCAAGCGACGTTCCAAATCGTACTTTCAGCTGCATATGGGGTTCTTTGACTGGAGGGGTTTTTGGTACCCCCACTGGTGACTGCCTTGACAATGTATATTTTGAGCTGTAGTTAATATGTGAATGTATGTGTGTGTGTGTGTGTGTGTGTGTGTGTGTGTGTGTGTGTGTGTGTGTGCGTGTGTAGGTGCGTGCGTGGGTGTGTGTGTGTGTGTGTGTGTGTGTGTGTGTGTGCGCGCGTACGTGTGTGTGTGTGTGTGTGTGTGTGCGCGCGCGCGCGCGTACGTGTGTGTGTGTGTGTTATGCACTGATGAGAACGTGTGTGTGTGTGTGTGTGTGTGTGTGAATGTGTGTGCGCGCGCGTGTCTTTGTGTGTGGCTGTATGTATGCCTGTGTATAAATGTATACATTATGTTGGCTTGTGTGTTAGATATACCTGGATATTCTGTTTTGTGAAGGCACACCACATTCATCATTGCAAGTGTTAATTGAGGTCAGACCTGTACTTTTCAGACATACAAGTTCCCTGAATAACGAGTGTTCATAGCCTTCATCGTTCTCATAGTCAGTATACTTAGTAGTGCGCTATTCAGACATTGGTTTATTATTTTTATAACATTGTTCTTTTCGTGTTTTCTTTGAATGTATGGTTTATTTGTTAAGAAGAAGATGTTCCCCAATGTGGGCAAATTCGTATTTATTACTACTGTAATAGGTCACTCTCAATATCAATCAATCTTGTTTGGTGGAGAATGTGCCGTGAAAGCCTATAATTTGCATAACAGCAGTTATGTTACAACTTGCAGTCTGCCATGAAAGCTAAGCAAAATGATTGTTTCAAAATATTTCAATGGAATGCCAGATCACTTCCCAGTAATTTATTATCTTTTGAAAATCATGTTCTGGAGGGAAACCACTCTGTGCTAGCACTTCAGTCTCTGAATGTGGAAAAGCACAGACTACCTAATTTGGAGAATTATTTCTACCCTCCACTTTACACAGTCAGTGAATCAAACAAAAAAGTCCAGACTGCACTATACATCAGACGGGACCTGGAATTTACTGGGATCGTTCCATTTCCGGTGCCGCAGGAAGATGAAGGTGTATTTGCTACAGGTGCTGTAATCAAAGTGAACAAAGACTCAGTTTACAATATACTTTCTGTATATTATCCTAATGGACCCCAAGAGGATAATACAGACTGGATGAAGATTACAAATTTAACAAGTAAGAAATGGATCATTGTTGGCGACTTTAATGCTCATGCACCATTTTGGGATTCTGAGGTTCTAAAGTTTCATCCAACAGATTCGTTGAAAATATTATTGATTCCTCTTTAGTTTTATTAAATGATGGTCGAATCACAAGAATTCCAGATGTTTCAACTCACAAACCTAGCGCGATAGATTTATCCTTAGTTTCACTTAGCATTGCAGTAAACTGTAATTGGTCTATAGGAGAAGATTGTTTGGGAAGTGATCACCTCCCCATTACTATAATCTTTGATGATGACATAAATAATGATGTAACAGACATCGAAGACAAAATTCCAAAGTTTAATTATAAACTTGCCAACTGGGATGCCTACCAGATTTTTCTTGCATCATATAACACAACATTTATTGAGAATGATGATGTTAATTTATTTTATTCTAACTTCAGCAAAGTCATACTGTTAGCAGCCGAGCATTCTATCCCTAAATGTAAATTTAAAAAGATTGGTAAATATGTGGGTAATGTATGGTGGACGGAAGAATGTAGACTAGCTTGTTAAATCAAAGCGAATAAGTTACAAGGCTTGGTTACGAGATAAGACAGAAGAAAATTTTGTCTTTATGAAGCAAGAAAAGAACAAATGTAATAAAATTATTGCTCAAGCTAAAAAGAAATACTGGGCAGAATTTTGTGAGACCGAAGTAAAAGAATTGAAGGATATGTTTAAAGTTTGGAAAAAAGTAAAACAAATGAAAAATTGTTACAAAACACAAGCTTACCCTGTAAAATTAACAAAAGAATTTCCAAGCACAATGGATAAGGTGGAAGCTTTCTCCCATTTCTTTTCGGAAAATAGTCGAGCTGTAAATCTTTCAGCAGAAATCAAGTACCATAGACATAAAGAGGAACAAAAAGAACAATATAAGAGTCCCATACTAGACAATAATAACTACTTAAATTCTCCATTACAATCATCAGAACTTCTTGAAGCGATAGAATCCATTACATCTTATGATTCAGCAGTGGGCCTAGATGGTATTTCTTACGAGCTTCTTCGTCACTTGCCTTCTTCGTGGAAAATATTACTACATTCGTTGTTCCAAAAATGTTGGACGTACGGCACTATTCCTACAATCTGGAAAAGTTCAGTGGTGGTACCAGTACCAAAAGAAGGTAAAACGAGAACATCTGTAAATAGCTATAGACCCATTGCTTTAACATCCCATGTTGGTAAACTTCTTGAAAAAGTTGTACAAACACGTTTATTATATTATTGTGAAAAAAATGACATTATTCCAGTCCAGCAAGCTGGATTCAGAAAAGGGCGTTGCACAACTGATCATTTAGTGAAACTAACTTCTCATATAAAAAAGCAATTTTCACGCAGAAAAAGTACATTAGCTACATTCGTTGATGTAAAGAAAGCATATGACCGTGTTTGGCATGCTCGATTATTGTATAAACTGAAAAATATTGGTATTTCTGGGAATATGTATGAATATATTATTTTTTAAAAAAACGTTCTAGACGGAAGAAATATATGTACACGAATTGGAAAAATATATTCATCATTCAGGAAAACAGATATGGGCATTCCTCAGGGATCTGTTATTGCACCTTTATTATTTACGATCCTTATACATGATCTCCCAAAGGCATTGTCAAAATCCACCAATGTAGTGCAGTATGCAGATGATATTGCCATTTGGATTAATACTTCATTAAGGAAGCACTCGAATAAAAGGGCAGTAAAATTTGTACAGACAATGTATCAAGGAGAATTGGACAGATTGTCTGCTTACATGAAAGAGAACGGTCTTGAATTATCTGGTGAGAAAACGTGTTTAATGCTTTTTAATAATGGCGAAAACCCAAAAGCTCTGCCCAACCTTATTCTTGACGACAATGTTCTACAATATAAGCAAACAGTCAAATTCTTAGGAGTGTTTTTAACACTGAAGCTGAACTGGAAAAAGCATATTGGAAATCTGATAGATAAAGCTAGGAAAAGATTAAATTTGTTCACAATTATATGTTGTCAACCATGGGTCAAGACTGTACTGCACTTTTACATTTATATACATCGTTAGTCCGATCAAAATTAATATATGGACAGGAAGTATACTTCTCTGCATTTAACTACCTTTTAAAGAAACTGCAAAGCTTAGATAGTAAAGCTTTAAAATTAGCTTTGGGTGTTCCAGTGCACACAAACACAATGAAATGCTATAAGGAGACAAACATTTTACCTCTTAATGAACAACGAACGTTGGATGTGTCCAAATACGTTGTAAGAGGCCTATCTGTAAAACAAAACTCTGCTACTGATGAAATTCTCATAGATTCCAACAAGGAATATCCCAAAAGGTCTAAACATATATCATACATAGAGCCAATTAGAAATTTCACTTGTGAGCTTATGTCAGAATGTAGTATTGATATTGATGCAATTTCGGAGGTTCCCATTTTTCCTCAAATGCCCCCATGGGAGCATCTCAACGCAATAATTGATGATGAATATACTACTTTGAAGAAAGATGACAATGTAAATATTCTAGTAAATGAAGTTCGAGAACATCTCGAAAAGACGTATCCAAATCATTTAAAAATATTTACAGATGGTTCCATAATGGAAACGTCTGACAGTGGTGCTGGATTCACTATACCATCCTTAAATGTGCAAAAGTCTTTCTATCTAGGCAGAGAATTTTCAGTTTATACATCAGAGCTATATGCAATTATGAAAGCTCTGAATTATATCCTATATGACACGCCAGTATCATTTTATAGTGTGCTATTTTGTGTTGATTCAAAATCAGTTTTACAATCATTAAAGCACTGGAACTCTAAAATTAGAACTGATATTCTTGTTGAAATTAAGCATCTATTACATTGTTTACTTTCCCGAGGTATAGCAGTTGATTTTTGCTGGGTTCCTTCACATTGTGGCTTAAAAGGGAATGAATTAGCAGACAAACTGGCAAAACAGGGAGCTTGTACAATTTTTGAAACTCCCTTCAACAAAGTCTTAAATTTTTCTCCGCATGAATTGATCCAGCGATTGGAAAAGAATATGCGGAAGAAACATCTTAATGAGAAATTATTCGTTCTGCCATCATGTCCAAGGTATCTAGCCAGATTAATTCATAAATTACGGTTAAAGACATGGAATACAAAATATTCACGAGGTATAGCGTGTATATGTCAGGAGAATATCTCAATTCGTCATCTTTTATTTGAATGCCCTATACTAACCCCAGCTTATAAGGAGAAGAATATTTTTATAAATAATTCTGACCATGTTGATAGTGTGATAAATAACCCTTGCTTTTTTGATATTGCTTTGGTTATTGCTCAGTCCCCAGTTGCAAAACTATTGTGAAAAAAGCCATTTGAGATATTTGTTAATTGGGTTTTTGTTTTTTTTTTTTTTTTGTGGGGGTGGGGGAAGGTGCTGGTAGTACAATGGAATGTGCATTGCAGTTTAAAGGTCTAAGATCATCTTGCGATGAAAAGACGTTAAATAAAACTACTGAACTGAACTGATCAAAACACCGAATGATCTTGCATATTGTGAATTGAATCGATTCCCCTGTCTATTAATTCTAGTGTCTCTTGTATTAGATACTGGTTGAAATTAACCCGAATGGAGGAGCATAGACTGCCATTCAAAGCAGATAAAATGATATTAAATTTGTCAAATATAGGAAAAGTCAATTGGGCTTCGAAAGTTTTTGATGTTTTGAACAGTTATGGCTTCACTTATGTTTTGGAAAATCAAGGTGTAAGATGCATAAATTCTTTTATTAGAGAGTTCAAACAAAGATTAATTGATTGCAGGTGGCAAAACTGGAATTGTCATATGGATGACAGTAATAGATTTATAAACTATAGGAAATTCAAGACATCTCATGATCTGGAGGCATACGTACTTTTGGATATGGACAGATTTATTCAATACACGCCAACAAGATTTAGATTTGGGATTTCTGATTTATCAGTGCACCGTTCAAGATATAAAAGGAATAGTGAAATGCCCATTGTGTAGCTCTGCTACAGATGATGAAATTCACTTTGTTTTCTGTTGTCCTGCTTCTGGTGATTTAAGACATAGTTTAATACATCCAAAAATTCATAATAATCCTAGTGATTTCTTATTAACATTACTTTTAGCATTACGAAAGACAGAAGTCGTTAAAACAAATCTTGCCGTATATCTTTACAAAGCTTTAAAGAGAAGGGAAATAGCTATAGATTGAATCATCAAATTTATTGTTGTATAAATGTGAGTTTGTGAATTGAGTCTATATATGTGCAAATGTAATGATTTTCTTTCTCGAATTTCCATTACTTTCCTTTGTAAGTTGGTAAACTGTTTTCAGTCTTGCATTTGACCTAGTTCTCATGCTTATATTGGAAGGACAGTTTCATTCGCATTTGTATCATATATTCATTGTTATTGTTCTTACTTAGACTTAGATGCTCCCGTGTCTTACGACGCATGAGGCAGTCAAGGCGCTCCACTGTGCACGGTCCCCAGCCAGTCTGCTAGTGTCATTCCATCCTCTGTCAACGAGTCGAAGGTCTCTCTCCACTGTCTGCCGCCAGCTCATCCTGGGTCGTCCTCTTTTTCTCTGGCCTGATGGGTCTATTTAATGGCCGGGTTTGCAGGTCTTGAAGAGGGCAATCTTAAGACATGACCCAGCCAGTGGAGGCGCCGTCTGCAGACGATGGTTGACACGGGGAGCTGTTTGGACTTCTCCCTCTTCAAATGGGGCTTTGGCTTTTTTTAATACAATTCTGTTCTGTTCTGTTCTGTTCTGTTCTATTCTGTTCTGTTCTATTCCCTCCCTCTGTCTCTGTCTCTCTCTCTCTCTCTCTCTCTCTCTCTCTATTTCTCTCTCCTCTCTCTCTCTCTCTCTCTCTCTCTCTCTCTCTCTCTCTCTCTCTCTCTCTCTCAAAAAACCCTCCCCTGTTTCCATGCCCCCTAAAATGGGCCGCCTGTCCAAAGAGCACATCAAATGGAATTGCACACCGCCAGCAAACGTCTGTGTGTTGTCTCACTGTCTGTGACCATTGAAGGCAGCCAGCAAACGTCTGTGTGTTGTCTCACTGTCTGTGACCATTGAAGGCAGCCAGCAAACGTCTGTGTGTTGTCTCACTGTCTGTGACCATTGAAGGCAGCCAGCAAACGTCTGTGTGTTGTCTCACTGTCTGTGACCATTGAAGGC
This sequence comes from Conus canariensis, assembly GCA_033310375.1. Taxonomy (NCBI): domain Eukaryota; kingdom Metazoa; phylum Mollusca; class Gastropoda; order Neogastropoda; family Conidae; genus Conus; species Conus canariensis. The sequence goes on from CM065732.1 coordinate 69,721,763, forward strand.
AGCCAGCAAACGTCTGTGTGTTGTCTCACTGTCTGTGACCATTGAAGGCAGCCAGCAAACGTCTGTGTGTTGTCTCACTGTCTGTGACCATTGAAGGCAGCCAGCAAACGTCTGTGTGTTGTCTCACTGTCTGTGACGATTGATGGCAGACAGCAAACGTCCGTGTGTTGTCTCACTGTCTGTGACCATTGAAGGCAGACAGCAAACGTCTGTGTGTTGTCTCACTGTCTGTGACCATTGAAGGCAGACAGGGAAGTTGGGAATGACAGTTGTATGTGGGAGAGGAAGAAGGAGGTGACGTTGGATGTGAAGGGAGATGGGAGTCATAGATCATGGTGACAGTGAGGGTGGATGTGAGGGAGATGGGAGTCATGGATCATGGTGACAGTGAGGGTGGATGTGAGGGAGATGGGAGTCATGGATCATGGTGACAGTGATAGGGGGTGAGGGTGGATGTGAGGGAGACGGGAGTCATGGATCATGGTGACAGTGAGGGTGGATGTGAGGGAGACGGGAGTCATGGATCATGGTGACAGTAAGGGTGGATGTGAGGGAGATGAGAGTCATGGATCATGGTGACAGTGAGGGTGGATGTGAGGGAGACGGGAGTCATGGATCATGGTGACAGTGAGGGTGGATGTGAGGGAGATGGGAGTCATGAATCATGGTGACAGTGAGGGTGGATGTGAGGGGAGACGGGAGTCATGGATCATGATGACAGTGAGGTTGGATGTGAGGGGAGATGGGAGTCATGGATAATGGTGACAGTGAGGGTGGATGTGAGGGAGATGAGAGTCATGGATCATGGTGACAGTGAGGGTGGATGTGACGGAGACAGGAGTCATGGATCATGGTGACAGTGAGGGTGGATGTGAGGGAGATGGGAGTCATGGATCACGGTGACAGTGAGGGTGGATGTGAGGGAGATGAGAGTCATGGATCATGGTGACAGCGATAGGGGGTGAGGGTGGATGTGAGGGAGATGGGAGTCATGGATCATGGTGACAGTGAGGGTGGATGTGAGGGGAGATGGGAGTCATGGATCATGGTGACAGTGAGGGTGGATGTGAGGGGAGATGGGAGTCATAGATCATGGTGACAGTGAGGGTGGATGTGAGGGGAGATGGGAGTCATGGATCATGGTGACAGTGAGGGTGGATGTGAGGGGAGATGGGAGTCATAGATCATGGTGACAGTGAGGGTGGATGTGAGGGGAGATGGGAGTCATGGATCATGGTGACAGTGAGGGTGGATGTGAGGGGAGATGGGAGTCATGGATCATGGTGACAGTGAGGGTGGATGTGAGGGGAGATGGGAGTCATGATCATGGTGACAGTGAGGGTGGATGTGAGGGAGATGGGAGTCATGGATCATGGTGACAGTGAGGGTGTGATGTGAGGGGAGATGGGAGTCATTGATCATGGTGACAGTGAGGTGGATGTGAGGGAGATGGGAGTCATAGATCATGGTGACAGTGAGGGTGGATGTGAGGGAGATGGGAGTCATGGATCATGTGACAGTGAGGTGGATGTGAGGAGATGGAAGTCATGGATCATGGTGACAGTGATGGGGTGAGGGTGAATGTGAGGGAGATGGGAGTCATGGATCATGGTGACAGTGAGGGTGGATGTGAGGGAGATGGGAGTCATGGATCATGGTGACAGTGAGGGTGGATGTGAGGGAGATGGGAGTCATGGATCATGGTGACAGTGAGGGTGGATGTGAGGGAGATGGGAGTCATGGATCATGGTGACAGTGAGGGGGATGTGAGGGAGACGGGAGTCATGGATCATGGTGACAGTGAGGGTGGATGTGAGGGGAGATGGGAGTCATGGATCATGGTGACAGTGAGGGTGGATGTGAGGGAGATGGGAGTCATGGATCATGGTGACAGTGATAGGGGTTGAGGGTGGATGTGAGGGAGATGGGAGTCATGGATCATGGTGACAGTGATAAACGTCAGACGGAAAGGCGAAAGAAGACACAGGGAGAAAAAATGCAAGAGAATGGTTTTTATTGTTGTTGTTTTCGTTGTTATATCTTGAACGAAATACAGGGCATGGTCTGACAAACTCTGTTACTGAGAGAGACGAACATCCCTGTGGTGTTTAAATAACGAGGAAAAGTAAGTGAAGAAGATTTCACTATACAAGCAGCCAAAATGTCTGATTTTTTCACCAACCGTGGATACCCTAGTGCCGTCATCAATGATGCTCTCAGCCGCACTGCAGCTAAATCCAGAACATCTACTCTGGAAACTAAACCTCCCAAAGAGACAGACAGACCCACTGCCTGCCTTCTCTTCCATCCTCACAATCTGCCCATCTGCAGGATCCTGAAGTCTAACTGGCACATAGTAGAAAATCATAAACCTGCCTTTGAGACCAAACCAATTATCACTTTCAAACGTGACAAAAACCTAAACGACCTACTGGTGCGCTCTAAGCTGAACAAAATCTCCACACCTAAGCCACCAGGTACTTTGCACAAAACCCTGCACAAAACCCAACTACAAAATCTGCTCTCTCACCAAACCAGACACCATCCTACATGGCCCCACAGGCTCTTTCACTATTAAACGCACTTTCTCCTGCCAGAGCCACAACATTGTGTATGCCATCCACTGTCAGCTGTGCGGTAAGATCTATGTAGGTGAGACATCTCGCACACTTGAGACGCGCATCTCTGAACACCTGGCCGACATCCGCCACCATCGGCCTAAACCAGTCGCTCTACACTTCAACCATGCCCAACACAACATCAACCATGTCAAAGTCTTGGCACTTTGGCAATCAAAGAGTGACAACTTGGAACGCCTTATGCAGGAATCTCATCTCATTGCCAAACTGGGCACCGTCCATCCTCGTGGCATCAACGTCCAAAAGTAGTATGTACCATTCCACCTCTGCAGCTCCAGCCTGAAATATCCTCCACCTACACACACCCATACTACCTTACCTCCCACTGTTTACCTCAGACATAGGTTGCAGCTATCATCCTCTTCCCTTTTCCTACACTCGCTGAGTCTCTCCTTTTTCTACGTCAATCGACTTACTCCCCCCCTCCCCTCCCCCTGCCCTAGTAGTGATG
>CM065732.1:69732352-69737352 GCA_033310375.1 Conus canariensis
TCATCTGAACAACGTGCAGTGAAATGTCTTTATCTGAACATCGTGCCCTGAGATGTCTTCATGTGAACAACGTGCCCTGAGATGTCTTCATGTGAACAACATGCCCTGAGATGTCTTCATGTGAACAACATGCCCTGAGATGTCTTCATCTGAACAACATGCCCTGAGATGCCTTCATCTGAACCACATGCCCTGAGATGTCTTCACCTGAACAACGTGCCCTGAGATGTTTTCGTCTGAACAACGTGCCCTGAGATGTCTTCATCTGAACAACGTGCCCTGAGATGTCTTCATCTGAACAACGTGCCCTGAGATGTCTTCATCTGAACAACGTGCCCTGAGATGTTTTCATCTGAACAACGTGCCCTGAGATGTCTTCATCTGAACAGCGTACCCTGAGATGTCTTCATGTGAACAGCGTGCCCTGAGATGTCTTCATGTGAACATCGTGCCCTGACATGTCTTCCAATTAACAACGTGCCCTGAGAAGTTTTCATCTGAACAACGTGCCCTGAGATGTTTTCATCTGAACAGCATGCCCGGAGATGTCTTCATCTGAACAACGTGCCCTGAGATGTCTTCATCTGAACAGAGTGCCCTGAGATGTCTTCATCTGAACAACGTGCCCTGAGATGTCTTCATCTGAACAGCGTGCCCTGAGATGTCTTCATCTGAACAGCGTGCCCTGAGATGTCTTCATCTGAACAACGTGCCCTAAGATGTCTTCATCTGAACAACGTGCCCTAAGATGTCTTCATTTGAACAACGTGCCCTGAGATGTCTTCATCTGAACAGCGTGCCCTGAGATGTCTTCATGTGAACAGCGTGCCCTGAGATGTCTTCATCTGAACAACGTGCCCTGAGATGTCTTCATCTCAACAACGTGCCCTAAGATGTCTTCATTTGAACAACGTGCCCTGAGATGTCTTCATGCGAACAAGGTGTCCTGAGATGTCTTCATCTGAACAGCGTGCCCTGAGATGTCTTCATGTGAACAACGTGCCCTGAGATGTCTTCATCAAAACAACAGGGGCTAGTCTTCATCTGAACAACGTGCCCTGAGATGTCTTCATGTGAACAACGTGCCCTGAGATGTCTTCATCTGAATATCGTGCCCTGAGATGTCTTCCAATTAACAACGTGGCCTGAGATGTCTTCATCTGAACAACGTGCCCTGAGATGTCTTCATCTGAACAACGTGCCCTGAGATGTCTTTTTATAACAGACGATGCCCTGAAAGTGAATCTTCTACAAACACACTCACCACGATGCTAAAAAAAAAAACCTGAGTGGGAAAAAAATGTTCGTTTTGATTCACAAGTGGATAGAAAAAAATGCATAAGATTGCAGAACCTTCGTGCTTCGACCAGTTGGGTCTTCTATACGCAATGGAAACAAAGGTTAAAAGCAAAAAAAAATGACAAAGAAACAACAAAAAGAAAGAATGAAAGAATATATTAACTATGTTTGAGAGTGTCCCTGTTGAGAAACATTTAGTGTTAATGCTCGGTAAATTAGCGTGGTTGTTGTTGTTGCTTTTGTCGTCGTCGTTGTCGTCACTGTTGTTGTCAATGTTTGTTGTTGTTTTGTTGCTGATTCTGTTTTCATTGTTGCTGTTGTTGTGGCCGTCGTTGTCATCGTTGTTGTAGTTACTGTGGTATTGTTCTCGTCGTTGTTGTTTATGTTGTCGTTATGTTTGTCATTGTTCTTACTGTTGCCTGTATGTTCTCGCTGATGTTTTGCAGTCGTAGTTCTGGATGCTGTTGCTGTTATTGTCGCCGTTGTTGTTTTTGCCGTCGTCGTCGTCGTCGGTCTTGTTGTTGTCGTTATTGTTGATGCTATTGCTGCTTCTTGTTTAATGCATCGACGTCTCATTTCTGGACTGTTTGGAATCTTGAAACAGACAAAGCATGCGCTCAGACCTCGGGGAGAGAAGACGATTTTTTTTCGTTTTGAGAGAGAGAGGGAGGATGGAGAGTGGAGGGTGAGGAGGACAAAGGGGCTGAAGATGGGAATGATGGTGGTGGTGGTGGTGGTGGTGGTGGTGGTGGTGCAAATGGTGTGCCCTTTGAAAGGAAAATTCCTCCCCAATGTGTGTTTGACAGCTACGCCTGTGGACAGGGGAAGACATACAAAGGATTCAAAGCTTCCGTATTTGGTTGTAATGTTTCTCTCTCTCTCTCTCTCTCTCTCTCTCTCTCTCTCTCTCTCTCTCTCTCTCTCTCTCTCTCCATCTCACTCACTCCATTAGCAAAGTCAGGAAAGTTTAGATTAATAATTCTTGCTTGTTATTTACTGTTTCTTGTTCTCTGCTTCACGTCTCTCTCTCTCTCTCTCTCTCTCTCTCTCTCTCTCTCTCTCTCTCTCTCTCTCTCTCTCCATACAAAAACAACAATAATTATGAAAATGATGATAATGATTTGATAAAAATGATGATGATCATCATCATAACAACAACAACAGTAATAATGATAACGAAGATGGTGACGACGATTATAATGATGATGACGACGACGATTAGGACGACGACGACGACGACCATGACGACGACGACGACAATGACGACGACGACGACGACGACGATGATGTGTGTGTGTGTGTGTGTGTGTGTGTGTGTGTGTGTGTGTGTGTGTGTGTGGTGTGTTGTGTTGTGTTGTGTTCTGTTAAGGCATACGATACCTGCACACACATTCCTATACATCAGTGCATGCATATACACATGCACACTTACATAGCCAAACAAATCACGCATGCGCAAAGTACACACCGGTTAGATGGACAGGCCACATTGTTGAGGGAGCAGATGAGTATAAGAAATATATTTCAAAGAGGCGGAGGCGTTGGGGGGGGGGGGGGGGGGGAGGAGGGTTGCAGCATCGGAGATGGGCAGGAAGTCTGTTCCATTTTGTTGCGGCTTGAAAAGAAAAAGATCTTGGTCTATGAGCCTTGGGTCTGAAAAGAAAAAGATCTTGGTCTATGAGCCTTAGGTCTGAAAAGAAAAAGATCTTGGTCTATGAGCCTTAGGTCTGAAAAGAAAAAGATCTTTTTTTTTTTTTTTTGATATATTTTTTTATTTCTTTCCTCATTCTCTCTCTTCCATTCCACAGTTCCTTCTTTCTCTCATCTCCATTCTTTCATCAACATGATCTTTCTCTTTGCTGTACATTTCCGGATGCAAATTATCACATATTTTTTGTTGTTAGTCATATTTGTACATGTTTGACATTATTGTAGTAAATAATCCGTGAAACGTATTAGAAACGAGTTATCTTTTTTATCGGCTTGAAAGGATTTGAGTGAGAGTTCAATGTATGCCGAGGAAAGGTTGTTTTCTTTTTGTTGGATATACACACATACACAAACAAACAAAAATCACTAAGCACAATCCTCTGAGTTCTTACAAACTACAAGCACATAAAGGCAAACAAACACACCCGCTCACTCCACTCACACCCCCTCCCGTCCCTACCCACCCACACCCCCACTTTCTCTCTTCTTATGAATTAATAATACTTAAACAATATACATAATTATACAATTTATAATAATGAAGTAATGTTTTCTCCGTGTGGTACCATGTGATAGCTGTTGTATATAACGCATAACATAATTATGTTCACTGTAATGATCCTTCAAAATATAGATTTAAACAGACGTAAGCATTTCCCAGCTGAGTGTACACACCAGCACCGAAATCCCGTCCATCAGTGTCTTTATATTTCTTTAACAATCAAAAGAAAGTTAATTATATGTTCTTCAGCCCGCTACCAATATGACATCGCTACACCACAGCCGTGCCCCGCCGACCAACCAACAAACCAACCTACCAGCTAAGTTGCCGATCGGCCTACGGGTCCCAGCCGCGGCATCGCCATGCCAGACAAGCAGCGGGCCACAGGCTACAACCACACTCAATGATATTTGAATACCTTATGAAATTACCTACACATCCTGAACATATCCTCTCATGCACGTATTAAATCCAGGTATCTTATGATTTTGATTATCAATTTTCAAATAATACTTCATAATTGATCCAATTAGTGTTAAATTTTTGCAGATTCAATTGTACAGTTGCTATGTATTTTTCAAGATTATATCTTCTCTTTAGTATTTTTAGAAATACTGTTATTGAAGGCTTACATTTGTTTATTTTACAGCTAAAAATGTAGTATTTGGCTATCAGTATTATAAGATCGAATGTAGTATCAGTTGTGGAATTGTCATCTGCTCCAAATATTATTGTGTTTTCAGTCAGAGACAGATTATTCGCTATTAAACACTTTCCTTTTATTAATTCTTGCAATGATTTCCAGAAATCATTGACGTGTATGCATCTCCAGAACATATGTTCAATGCTGTCTTTTTCCTCTTCACAGAAACTACAGTTATAACTTTCTACTATTCCCATTTCTTTCAGAGCTACATTAGTTGCAATTATTCGATGCACTATTCTCATTTGCATCCATTTTAGCTTAATATCCTTAATTTGATGAATTTTTCTAAAACATTTCTTCCAAGGTATCTGTCTATTCAGCTTCTCCGTCCATTTTGCACAACAGTTTGGTTCCCAGTTATCTTTTACTATAATTCTGTAATAAGTTTTGGAACCTTTATCTACAGAATATATTTTCTTTAATGCTGTGCTGACTTCTGCTTCAATGTTATCTTTTATCTCATTCTCAAATCCTTGTTCCCTGATGTATCGTTTAATGGATAATATACATCCACCATAAGATAGGAAATCTATTTCAAGTGTTATACTTTGTTCTAAATTCCTCATGGGATAGTGAATCTCCATTTGCTTGAAACAAATCAGATACTCTAAATACATTTCTATTGTTCCAGTTTTTGTGTTTTATTAGTTTATTTCCTATTTTAAAATGTTCATTGTAAAGGATTGGTTCTGCAAGTAGTTCTCTAGCATTTTCTGGTTTTATTTTATAATAGAACTGCTTATACGACATGAATACATGTTTCCAGAAAACATTGTCTTGAGT
>CM065732.1:69742352-69744852 GCA_033310375.1 Conus canariensis
CCTCCCTGTCAAACCAACAAACACAGACTGCAGTCACCTCCCTGTCAAACCAACAAACACAGACTGCACTCACCTCCCTGTCAAACCAACAAACACAGACTGCACTCACCTCCCTGTCAAACCAACAAACACAGACTGCACTCACCTCCCTGTCAAACCAACAAACACAGACTGCACTCACCTCCCTGTCAAACCAACAAACACAGACTGCACTCACCTCACTGTCAAACCAACAAACACAGACTGCACTCACCTCCCTGTCAAACCAACAAACACAGACTGCACTCACCTCCCTGTCAAACCAACAAACACAGACTGCACTCACCTCACTGTCAAACCATCAAACACAGACTGCAGTCACCTCCCTGTCAAACCAACAAACACAGACTACAGCCACCTCCCTGTCAAACCAACAAACACAGACGTGAACATAGAGGAAAGCAAGACAGTAGGAAATTTGAGGGAGTTGTTTTCTTTCTTTTTTGTTTATGAATCATTATATTCTGTCGATATATGCCTAAATTAGTCGGGCCACCGTCCCCTCCCTTCTTTCCTCCCCTCCCCTCTTCCCCCCTCCCCACACATACACTAAAACATGCTCGTCTACCAACAGCCACTCGTAATCCCACTCCCCCCCCCCCCCCCCCGAAACCTTTAGTCTTCTCCCCCTTCGGCGCACCCCCCCCCCCTCCCCCCCGGTGGCTAATCCCCCCCCCCCCCCCCCCCTCTTCCTCTTCTCCGTTGATCCCCTCTCCCCCACCCCCCTCGCTCCACCTCTCCCCTCCCCCCCCCCCCCCCCCCTCATTCCGTTTCCTTCGCCTCATTCCCCTCGCCTCATTCCGTCGACTGAGTCACAAACAGAAGAAAATCATCAAGGAGGATAGGAAAGTTTTAATTAAAAAAAAAAAAGTCGTATGAAATAGGAATAGAATGACCATGAAAAAAAAAAACGCAAAAAGTAACTTTGATTCTAGTTCTCTTTCATCTTTCTTTTAAAACAAAATGGTAGAAAAAGTGTAAGAAGGTGAAAGAGAAAAAGAAAAAAAGAAATAAGGCACGAAAAGAGCTTGAATATAAAAAAAAAAGATGGTATAAAAGTGTCAACAGGTGAAGAAAAAAAGAAAAGAAAAAAGTATTAAAAAAAAAAAGCTTGAAAGAAAGACAGAAAGAAAGGAAGAGAAAAGAAAGACATGAAAGAGGACGAACTTTGTTGTCTAACCCCCCCCCCCCCCCCCCCCCCCCCAAACCACCGAAAAAGAAACAAGGTACGCAAAACTTAAAAGGAGAAATAGAAAAAGTACAACACACACACACACACACACACGCACACACACACACACACACACACACACACACACACACACACCACACACACAAAGAAAAGACAGAAAGAAAAGAAAAGGAAAAGATAGAGAGAAAGGATTCCCCCCCCCCCCCCCCCCCCTTCTCATCCCCCCACCCCCGTTCAGTCCTATTCCTTCCCAGCACGCAAAACAAAAGAAAAAAGAAGAAATGACGTCAGCACCACATCAACGACAGAGAGCTAGAACAGACACATACACTGACAGATAGACCGAACAACAGAGAGAGAGAGAGAGAGAGAGAGAGAGAGAGAGAGAGAGAGAGAGAGAGAGAGAGAGAGAGAGAGAGGATGAAATTATTCATTTCCGATGGTAATGAATAAGCACTGATGAGCTTTTTTCACATCCTGTCCTCAAAGAAAGAGGGAGAAAGAGGGGGGGGGGGGAGAGAGAGAGAGAGAGAGAGAGACAGACAGACAGACAGACAGACAGACAGACAGACAGACAGAGACAGGAAGAAAAAGAGAGGGAGAAAGAGACAGACAGGGAGACAAATAGAAACAGAGAAAGAGATAGAGGGGGCGGACAGACAGACAGAGACAGACAGACAGAGGAAAAACGAGGGAAGAAGGTGTAAGAGGGTGCTGAAGAAGGGGGCATCGAATAACCAGGCGACATCACTTGAACAGATTGACTGGGGCCATACAACCCTAAGTCCTGGGCATGTCATGTGAGGACTGAATCGACAGCACGAACACACAGTTTAAAAAAAAAAAAAAAAAAAAATCCCGTCCGCTGAGTTTTCAGCATCATGCTTTCCCGAGGGAAGGCTGGACTGTGGGGGTCAGTTCGACATGTGATCAGAATGGTGAGACTAACGTCAGACCAAAACGGTCCTCAGGCCGCTCAAGAGAACGTGGGGGATGGGGGGGAGGGGGGGGGTCTGAGTGTTCGCGGACCCCCACCCTACCTCCCCATCCCCCGACTCGCAAGTTGTATTTTTTGCAAGTTGCCCCTCTTTTTTCCCACCTGAAGGAAACCTGTATCCTGTTGGAGGCAAGAAACGGCCTGGTGCCGTTTGCATACAGGCCACTCCTCTGTTGGAGGCAAGAAACGACCTGGTGCCGTTTGCATACAGGCCACTCCTCTGTTGGAGGCAAGAAACGGCCTGGTGCCGTTTGCATACAGGCCACTCCTCC
>CM065732.1:69749852-69772352 GCA_033310375.1 Conus canariensis
GAGTGTGTGTGTGTGTGTGTTGTGTGGGGTGTGTGTGTTGTTGCAAATGAAATATTCAGGTGGGGAAAGAAATCGATGAGACGCCGCGCAACTTGTGCATAACTTCAAAGGCGGTTTATTTGTCCAACTGCGACACAAATGGGCCTGTCTTAGAACATTGCGTCTTCTGTCGCTAAATGAGTTTGCAGCTTAATTTCAGTGAAATTTGTGCGTTTTCCTGCTAATTGAGTTTGTAGCCTAATTTCCGTGAAACATTGTGCGTTTTTCCTGCTAATTGAGTTTGTAGCTTTATTTCCGTGAAACTTGTGCGTTTTCCTGCTAAATGAGTTTGTAGCTTAATTTCAGTGCAACTTGTGAGTTTTCCTGCTAAATGAGTTTGTAGCTTAATTTCAGTGAAACTTGTGCGTTTTCCTGCTAAATGAGCTTGTAGCTTAATTTCAATGAAACTTGCGCGTTTTCCCGCTAAATGAGTTTGTAGCTTAATTTCAGTGAAACTTGTGCGTTTTCCTGCTAAATGAGTTTGTAGCTTAAATTCAGTGAAACTTGTGCGTTTTTCTGCTAAATGAGTTTGTAGCTTAATTTCAGTTAATCTTGTGCGTTTTTCTGTACACTAATTCTCTAAACATGCATATAACCGCCTCATTTATGAGGTCCGGCGTAACACCCCAGATTGCCCCCCATCCCAGAATGCCCCCCGGGGGACGTTTCAGTATCCCAGAATGCTCCCCGGGGGACGTTTCAGTATCCCAGAATGCCTCCCGGGGGACGTTTCAGAATACCAGAATGTCCCCCGGGGGACATGTTGGGTATGCTAGAATGTCCCCCGGGGGACAATTTGGGTATGCTGACACGTCCCCCTGGGGGGCAATCTAAAATGTCCCCCCCCCTCCCCCCCATATCTATTATGCCCCCCATGAGGACACATATATTTTCATCCCAGAATGCCCCCCACCCCAGTTCTCTCTCTGTCTCTGTCTCTCTCTCTCTGTCTCTGTCTGTCTGTCTGTCTCTGTCTGTCTGTCTCTTTCTCTCTCTCTCTCCCTCCCTCTCTCTCTCTCTCTCTCTCTCTCTCTCTCTCTCTTTCTCTCTCTCTGCGACATCTTAAAACACTGATTCTTACTTACCTAACCTAGAAACAGACGAAGACAGAGGCAGAGGCAGGGAGAGAGAAATAAACAGACAGACAGACAGACAGACAGAAAGAGAGTCAGAGACAGGGACAAGGACAGAGAAAGAGAGAGAGAAAGAGGCACAATGGAGTGGGAGAGAGTGAGGGGGAAGGGAGGGAGGGAGGGAGAGAGACAGCGACAGAGAGACAGACAGACAGACAGACAGAGAGAGCGAGCGAGACAGACAGACAGACAGAGAGTGAGACAGACAGACACAGAGAGACAGAGCGAGACAGACAGACAGACAGAGAGATCAAGACAGACAGACAGAGAGCAAGACAAACAGAGAAAGCGAGACAGACAGTCGGACAGAGAGAGCGAGACAAACAGACAAATACAGGCAGAGAGAGCGAGAAGACAGTCAGAGAGAGCAAGACAGACAGAGTGAGACAGACAGACAGACAGAGAAAGCGAGGCCGACAGACAGACAGACAGACAGAGAGAGAGAGAGAGAGAGAGAGTGTGTGTGTGTGTGTGTGTGTGTGTGTGTTGTGTGTGTGTGTGTGTGTGTGTGTTTTCCGGAGGTGACTCTTCATGGCAAGTGTCAACTTGCTTTAAATGGAGACATTGTTTCTTAAAAAATTAGCAACTGGATGAATGCTAATCAACGGAACATAGTAAGCGTGACGCGTGTCAACCAGTGTCAGAACACAGAAATACGTCACACCTGCTTGTCAGTCCAGGCGATATTTAGGGGTACCATGTTTTGTGTTATATATTACGGTTTTTTGTTGATCTAACATGATTTTGGGGTGCTGAATCCAAATCCGTTGGAGGCCACTTCGTAAATGTTGGGCATTTTGAGTTATTGCGTAAAATCCAAGATGGCCGCCACCAGATTTGTAAACTGCAAATATAGAGGACAAATGATGCCTGATTGTGATTATTTTACACTGAATTTTGGTCTCAATCAAGAAAATTATTCAGTATCTAAATTTTTATCGTATGTTTCGTCCGATTTTCGCTTTTCCAAAATGGCTGCCATTGGAAGAAGACAGTGCCTTTCTTTATTATAATTGCCATGCAAAATCAAATCAGTGAAGCCGACTATCTAAATGGAAAAGAACTGCTGAAAGGGAATAGCAAGCCTTCTGTCCTTCCAAAATTGTAGCATCAAATAATGAATTGTTGCGTGCGTAGAATAATCAAATACAAAGTTGATCTGTGTCCAACAGGATCTGGCCTCAAAGCATATAGTAATAACAGTCGTAGTGAACTATTTCTTACAAGTACTGTCTTATCAGAGAGAGTGAATGAACAGCGGAAACTTTAGAATCTACAATATCAATGACCAGTCATATTTTCGCTTACACGCATTATTACAGACGCGCACGCATCCACTTACAGAGAATATACTCAGACACATACACGCACGCATACACTCGAGCACGCACACACACACACACACACACACACACACACACACACACACACACACACACACACACACACGCTCACTCACTCTCTCTCTCTCTCTCTCTCTCTCTCTCTCTCTCTCTCTCTCTCTCTCTCGTCTATCTGTCTCGCTCTCTGTCTGTCTGTCGGCCTCGCTTTCTCTTTCTGTCTGTTTGTCTCACTCTGTCTGTCTTGCTCTCTCTGACTGTCTTCTCGCTCTCTCTGCCTGTATTTGAGAAAGAGAGACAGGGGAGAAAGAGAGACAGACAGACAGAGACCGAGAGAGAGAGGGAGAGAGAGAGGGAGAGGAGAGGGAGGGAGAGAAAGAAAGAGAGACAGAGAGACTTACACTAATTTGGGGGGGGGGGGGGGGGGGGGCATTCCGGGACGACAGTGATTGTCACCCATGGGGGTACATAACAGGTATGGGGGGGGGGACATTCTGGAATGCCTCCCCAGGGGACGCATCAGTATACCCAAGACGTCCCCTGGGGGGCATTCTGGGATGGGGGGCAATCTGGGGTGTTACACCGGGAACAACTTCGCTTTGTTGGTTTAACACAGGCACAAGACAGGCTGTTGTAGTCTATTTGAAAGCTCATAACGAGTTTCCTGGTTGGTGATATCCGGAATCTTCAAACGTTTTATAGGCTTATTTTTTTACGCAGATCTCTTTTGTATTAAAGGAAATGAAACGATTTTAGGCCTAGTTTTTCTTTTTTGACTGCAAATCTTTTTTGTGTTGAAGGAAACAAAATGATTTCAGGCCTAGTTTGATTTAATAACGTGTACTGTGTTTTCCGTGTTGATTTCACAATCACGCTTTGAAATGATTGTAGCGTTCTCCGGTATTTATGTAGCGGTCACCTCGCTCTTAAAACAAAGCAAGACAGGAAGACTGTGCTTCATTTCAAACCCGTTATATGTTTCCTTGTCTTCCGACACCAAAGAGTGATAAGCGATGAGATTTGGGTTGAGTGCAGACCACAGCATCAGAGTCAAAAACCTAGCCGGGTAGCGTGATAATATCAGTTGTATGAGCGTGGATATCCCTGAAAGGATGTTCCTATTGTTTGGTGCACGTGGAAAAGGCTACACATATTTCGAAAACCTCTCTCTCTCTCTCTCTCTCTCTCTCTCTCTCTCTCTTCCCGTCTGGTAACTCGTTTCTCAGTATCCAAGAAAAGGATCTTCAAAAGAAAGAAACAAAATTAAAATCGAATTGTTTAAATCTTTTTCTTTCTTTCTTTCTTTTTTTTTTGTTGTTGTTTGTTTGTTTGTTTGTTTTTTGTTTTGTTTTGTTTTGTTTTGTTTTGTTTTTTTTTTTAAATTCAGAACTTGTATTACCTCGGGCTATATGATTCGACAAATTTGGTAAACTCCGTTGCGATTGTTAGGAAACATGATAGGAATTCCCCTTCTTTTTCTTCCTCTTCTTCTTCTTGTTCTTGGTCTTGTTCTTGTTCTTCTTCTTCTCCTCCTCCTCCTCCTCCTCCTCCTCCTCCTCCTCCTCCTTCTTCTTCTTCTTCCTCTCCTTCTTCTCTCTCCTTCTCCTTCTCCTCCTTCTCCTTCTCCTTCTTCTTCTCCTCCTCCTTCTCCTCTTCTTCTTCTTCTTCTTCTTCTTCTCTCTTCTTCTTCTTCTTCTTTTCTTCTTCTTCTTTTCTTCTTCTTCTTCTTCTCTCTTCTTTTCTTCTTCTTCTTCTTCTTCTTCTTCTTCTCCTTCTTCTTCTTCTTCTTCTTCTCTCTTCTTCTTCTTCTTCTTCTTCTTCTTCTTCTTCTTCTTTCTTCTTCTTCTTCTTCTTCTTCTTCTCCTCCCTTAGCCCCATGGCGAGTCACAGGAGCACCACAGTGAAGAACAGTTCACCAGGTTCCTCAAGTTCTTTTTTTCTTTTTAGTGCCAGAGTCTGGGTCTCTGCAAATGATTTGTCTGTCTGTCCCTTCTGCAATGCCGTTAGTCCATAACTGTTGTTTGTTTGTCTGTCCCTTCTGCAATGCCGTTAGTCCATCACTGTTGTTTGTCTGTCTGTCCCTTCTGCAATGCTGTTAGTCCATCACTGTTGTTTGTCTGTCTGTCCCTTCTGCAATGCCGTTAGTCCATCACTGTTGTTTGTCTGTCTGTCCCTTCTGCAATGCCGTTAGTCCATCACTGTTGTTTGTCTGTCTGTCCCTTCTGCAATGCTGTTAGTCCATCACTGTTGTTTGTTTGTCTGTCCCTTCTGCAGTGCCGTTAGTCCATCACTGTTGTTTGTTTGTTTGTTTGTCTGTCCCTTCTGCAATGCCGTTAGTCCATCACTGTTGTTTGTTTGTCTGTCCCTTCTGCAGTGCCGTTAGTCCATCACTGTTGTTTGTTTGTCTGTCCCTTCTGCAATACCGTTAGTCCATCACTGTTGTTTGTCTGTCTGTCCCTTCTGCAATGCCGTTAGTCCATCACTGTTGTTTGTTTGTCTGTCCCTTCTGCAATGCCGTTAGTCCATCACTGTTGTTTGTTTGTCTGTCCCTTCTGCAATGCCGTTAGTCCATCACTGTTGTTTGTTTGTCTGTCCCTTCTGCAGTGCCATTAGTCCATCACTGTTGTTTGTCTGTCTGTCCCTTCTGCAGTGCTGTTAGTTCATCACTGTTGTTTGTTTGTTTGTCCGTTCTGCAATGCTGTTAGTCCATCACTGTTGTTTGTCTGTCTGTCCCTTCTGCAATGCTGTTAGTTCATCACTGTTGTTTGTTTGTCTGTCCCTTCTGCAATGCTGTTAGTCCATCACTGTTGTTTGTCTGTCTGTCCCTTCTGCAATGCTGTTAGTTCATCACTGTTGTTTGTCTGTCTGTCCCTTCTGCAATGCTGTTAGTCCATCACTGTTGTTTGTTTGTCTGTCCCTTCTGCAATGCGTGTCATCACTGTTGTTTGTCTTCCCTTCTGCATGCCGTTAGTCCATCACTGTGTTTGTTTGTCTGTCCCTTCTGCATGCCGTTAGTCCATCACTGTTTGTTTTGTTTGTTTGCCTTTGTCTGTCCCTTCTGCAATGCCGTTAGTCCATCACTGTTGTTTGTTTGTCTGTCCCTTCTGCAATGCCGTTAGTCCATCACTGTTGTTGTTTGTTTGTTGTCTCCCTTCTGCAATGCCGTTAGTCCATCACTGTGTTTGTTTGTCTGTCCCTTCTGCAGTGCCGTTAGTCCATCACTGTTGTTTGTTTGTTTGTTTGTCTGTCCCTTCTGCAATGCTGTTAGTCCATCACTGTTGTTTGTTTGTCTGTCCCTTCTGCAATGCCGTTAGTCCATCACTGTTGTTTGTTTGTTTCTGATCCCTTCTGCAATGCCGTTAGTCCATCACTGTTGTTGTTGTCTGTCCCTTCTGCAATGCCGTTAGTCCATCACTGTTGTTTGTTTGTTTTGTTTGTCTGTCCCTTCTGCAATGCTGTTAGTCCATCACTGTTGTTTGTTTGTCTGTCCCTTCTGCAATGCCGTTAGTCCATCACTGTTGGTTTGTTTGTTGTCTGTCCCTTCTGCAATGCGTTAGTCCATCACTGTTGTTTGTTTTTGTCTGTCCCTTCTGCAATGCTGTTAGTCCATCACTGTTGTGTTTGTTTGTCTGTCCCCTTCTGCAATGCGTTAGTCCATCACTGTTGTTTGTTTGTTGTTTCCCCTTCTGCAATGCTAGTTAGTCCATCACTGTTGTTTTGTTTGTTTGTCTGTCCCTTCTGCAATGCTGTTAGTCCATCACTGTTGTTTGTTTGTTGTCTGTCTGTCCTTCTGCAATGCCGTTTAGTCCATCACTGTTGTGTTTGTTTGTCTGTCCCCTTCTGCAATGCTGTTAGTCCATCACTGTTGTTTGTTTGTCTGTCCCTTCTGCAATGCCGTTAGTCCATCACTGTTGTTTGTTTGTCTGTCCCCTTCTGCAATGCTGTTAGTCCATCACTGTTGTTTGTCTGTCTGTCCCTTCTGCAATGCTGTTAGTCCATCACTGTTGTTTGTTTGTTGTCCCTTCTGCAATGCTGTTAGTCCATCACTGTTGTTTGTTTGTTTGTTTGTCCCTTCTGCAATGCTGTTAGTCCATCACTGTTGTTTGTTTGTCTGTCCCTTCTGCAATGCTGTTAGTCCATCACTGTTGTTTTTGTTGTCTGTCCCTTCTGCAATGCTGTTAGTCCATCACTGTTGTTTGTTTGTCTGTCCCTTCTGCAATGCTGTTAGTCCATCACTGTTGTTTGGTTTGTCTGTCCCTTCTGCAATGCTGTTAGTCATCACTGTTGTTTGTTTGTCTGTCCCTTCTGCAATGCTGTTAGTCCATCACTGTTGTTTGTTGTTTGTTTGTCCCTTCTGCAATGCTGTTAGTCCATCACTGTTGTTTGTTTGTCTGTCCCTTCTGCAATGCTGTTAGTCATCACTTTTTGTTTGTTTGTTGTTCCCTTCTGCAATGCTGTTAGTCCATCACTGTTGTTTGTCTGTCTGTCCTTCTGCAATGCCTGTTAGTCCATCACTGTTGTTGTTTGGTTTGTCTGTCCCTTCTGCAATGCTGTTAGTCCATCACTGTTGTTTGTTTGTCTGTCCCTTCTGCAATGCTGTTAGTCCATCACTGTTGTTTGTTTGTCTGTCCCTTCTGCAGTGCCGTTAGTCCATCACTGTTGTTTGTCTGTCTGTCCCTTCTGCAATGCCGTTAGTCCATCACTGTGTTGTTTGTCTGTCCCTTCTGCAATGCCGTTAGTCCATCACTGTTGTTTTGTTTGTCTGTCCCTTCTGCAATGCTGTTAGTTCATCACTGTTGTGTTTGTTTGTTTGTCCCTTCTGCAATGCTGTTAGTCCATCACTGTTGTTTGTTTGTTTGTCCCTTCTGCAATGCTGTTAGTCCATCACTGTTGTTTGTTTGTTTGTCCCTTCTGCAATGCTGTTAGTCCATCACTGTTGTTTGTTTGTTGTTTGTCCCTTCTGCAATGCTGTTAGTCCATCACTGTTGTTTGTTTTGTTTGTCCCTTCTGCAATGCTGTTAGTCCATCACTGTTGTTTGTTGTCTGTCCCCTTCTGCTAATGCTGTTAGTCCATCACTGTTGTTTGTCTGTCTGTCCCTTCTGCAATGCTGTTAGTCCATCACTGTTGTTTGTCTGTCCCTTCTGCAATGCCGTTAGTCCATCACTGTTGTTTGTCTGTCTGTCCTTCTGCAATGCTGTTAGTCCATCACTGTTGTGTTGTCTGTCCCTTCTGCAATGCTGTTAGTCCATCACTGTTGTTTGTCTGTCCCTTTTTGCAATGCTGTTAGTCCATCACGTTTGTCTGTCTCTGCAATGCGTTAGTCCATCTGTTGTTGTCTGTCCCTTCTGCAATGCCGTTAGTCCATCACTGTTGTTTGTTTCTGTCCCTTCTGCAATGCCGTTAGTCCATCACTGTTGTTTGTTTGTCTGTCCCTTCTGCAATGCCGTTAGTCCATCACTGTTGTTTGTTTGTCTGTCCCTTCTGCAATGCCGTTAGTCCATCACTGTTGTTTGTTTGTCTGTCCCTTCTGCAATGCTGTTAGTTCATCACTGTTGTTTGTTTGTTTGTTTGTCTGTCCCTTCTGCAATGCTGTTAGTTCATCACTGTTGTTTGTTTGTCTTCTCCTTCTGCAATGCCGTTAGTTCCATCACTGTTGTTTGTTTGTTTGTTTGTCTGTCCCTTCTGCAATGCCGTTAGTCCATCACTGTGTTGTTTGTTTGTTGTCTGTCCCTTCTGCATGCGTTAGTCCATCACTGTTGTTTGTTTGTCTGTCCCTTCTGCAGTGCGTTAGTCCATCACTGTTGTTTGTTTGTCTGTCCCTTCTGCAATGCTGTTAGTCCATCACTGTTGTTTGTTTGTCTGTCCCTTCTGCATGCCGTTAGTCCATCACTGTTGTTTTGTTTGTCTGTCCCTTCTGCAGTGCCGTTAGTCCATCACTGTTGTTTGTTTGTCTGTCCCTTCTGCAATGCTGTTAGTCCATCAGTTCATCAGGTCTGATTTGTCAAAGAAACACCACGTGGAGATTTTCACCACCTGGAAATTTTGACCACCTATAGGTTTTCACCACACATCGATTTTCACCACATAGAGATTTCCGTCACGCAGAGATTTTCACCACACAGAGATCTTCAGCATACAGTGACTTTCAGCATTTTCAGACGTCAGCATTTTCACCACACAGAGGTTTTCACCATATAGAAACTTTCACCACATGAACACTTTCACCACACAGTTTTTTGTTTTTTTTTTACCACACAGTGATTTTCACCATGTGGAGGTTTTTACCACACATATTTTTGTTTTACTACATAGATCTTTTTCTTTAGCACATAGAGGTGTTCACTACACAGATGTTTTCACCACATAGAGGTTTTCTCCACCCGGAGATTCTCACCACATAGAGATTTTCACCACACAAAGATTTTTTTACCACGCAGAGATTTTCACCTCAGAAAGATTTTCACCACACAGAGATGTTTCACTACACAGAGACGTTCACCACACAGCGATTTTCACCACATAGCGATTTTCACCAAACAGATTTCCACCACAAAGATTTTTTTACCACATATAAATTTTCACCGCACAGAGATTTTCACCACACAGAGATTTTCCCCAGGCGGATATCTTTTTTTTCACAAAATGAATTCGCTACACAGCGGTTTTTCACCACATAGATATTTTTAGCACAAAGAAATGTTTCCCACACACCAATTTTCACCACATACCCTTTTTCACCATACAGAGATTTTCACCACACAAAGATTTTCTCCACATTGAGATTTTCACCACACAGACTTTCACCAGAGAGATTTTCTCCACATAGAGATTTTCACCACGATAAAAAAAAAAATTTCATTTTTTATGACACAGAAATGTTCCATACAGACGGGATGAATGTCGTGATCAAGCTTCAAGGCCAGCTAGCAATCTGCTCTAATCAGGTTCCGTCATACATTTTTTTACCCTCGCACCCCTTTCTCTGATTGGTGCGTGAAGTGATCGGCATTCTCAGCGTGTGCGTCTTCCACATATTGAAGTGTGTGTCAAACTGAGTGTAATTGAAAGACGCTTGTCTGCATGTTCAGTTACTACGCCGTGTTGAACCCAGTTGGATTTTAGGGGTAGGCCTTCATTAGCCCACGCTGATGGCGAGTTTTATCTCTCTCTCTCTCTCTCTCTCTCTCTCTCTCTCTCTCTCTCTCTCTCTGGAGAGAAGATAGACAACTGTTAGGTAGATAGACAAACAGACAGACAGATAGATAGATAGACAGATCGATAGGTGGGTAGATCGATCGATACATAGATAGATTTTTTTTTCGGGGGGTAGAGGGTAGGGAGTGGGGAGAAGGTGGATGTCAGTTTTATGAACTGTATAGTGTTAGCTTTCGTGAATGTTGGTCCATTTCTTCTTCTTCTTCTTCTTCTTCTTCTTCTTCTTCTTCTTCTTCTTCTTCTTCTTCTTCTCTTTTATCATTATTATTATTATTATTGTTGTTGTTATTATCATCATTATTACTAGAATTGATATCATCATCATCATTATTGCCATCATCATTATCAACATTATTATCAGTAGTAGTAGTAGTAGTAGTAGTAGTAGTAGTAGTAGTAGTAGTAGGAGCAGCAGCAGCAGCAGCAGTAGTAATTGTGGAAGTACTATTATTATTATTATTATTAATGGTTATGTTAGCATCGTTTTTGCTAAACGGTTTTTTCTGTTATTTTGAAATGTTTTGAGAATTTTTTTTCATTATTTTCATTTTGGGAGTGCGCGAGAGCCGACACATGTTTACCGATTCCTTTTCTCTCAGAGAGAGAGAGAGAGAGAGAGAGAGAGAGAGAGAGAGAGAGAGAGAGAGAGAGAGAGAGAGAGAATCAAACTAAATGCATGGAGCATGCATACTCACGCGCACCTGCTCACGTACGCACTTACATATACACACATCAGAACACACAAACTTTCTGAGGGTAGGGTGCAAAAGCGCACGCATAAATTCTCTCTCTCTCTCTCTCTCTCTCGCTCTCTCTCTCTCTCTCTCTCTCTCTCTCTCTCTCTCTCTGTCTGTCTGTCTGTCTCTCTCTCCCTCTCTGTCTCTCTGTGTCTGTCTGCCTTCTCTCTCTCTCTCTCTCTCTCTCTCTCTCCTCTCTCTCTCTCTCTCTCTCTCTCTCTCTCTCTCACGAGGTTGCGTTGAAACTGGACCTGGAAGTTAACCTCGACAACTCAAACATAGTTATATTTAGAAATGGAGGACATGTTGCTGCGCAAAAGCGGTAGTATTATGGTGATAATCGAATGGAATTGGTTAACATGTATAAGTACCTTGGTATCTCTCTGTCTTCTCGCTTGTCGTTCTCGCATACTCGCTATGAGAAAGATCTTCAATATTCTTTGAGCTTTTTGATACGGAAATCCAGCCCATGCTTATATGGTCCAGAGGTGTGGGGCATTGAATATGATGTAACAGCCATTGAGAGAGTTCACTTGTTTACATTAAAAAGATTTTTTTTAATGTTTCCATTAAAATACCTAATCTTACAGTCTACGGTGAAACAGCTCGTTACCCATTATACATTAACATATTCGTAAAGTGTGTTAAATACTGGTTACGTGTAATAAAATGTCTCTCCACCGGTTGCCATTCAAAACTTACAAAACACTTTTATTATCTTCATGAACAAAGTAGAAAAACATGGGCGTCATGTGTTTGTTACACTGAATCAGTATGGCTTTGAAGAAGTTTGGGAAAATCAAGGAGTGGGCGATGAGAAAAAAATATTTAGCCGAGTTTAAGGACAGACGTGTTAGCTCTTATAATCAAGAATGGTCATGAAGCATGAATTCAAGTCAACGATGTTTTTTTTTTCTATAGCACATTTAAATCTTCCCTGTCTCCAGCGCCAAATCTGAACCAGTTGATACATCTCAGCCCTAGAACTCTTTTCGTTCGCTTCAGGTTAGGAGTTTCGCCTTTGAAGATCCACAGATCACGTTTCGGAGAAAACACTTGTGAAAGAAGATTTGACTGACCATGTTGTCGATTCCACGCAGAAACAGAGGTACACTCCATCCTCTCTCGTCCAAGGTATCAGGACATTAGAGAGCTGTACATCACAAACCAGTATTTTAATGACCCTTCAAGCTTTAGACTTTCACTTCTTCTTGTAAACAATAACAAATCTATACAAATTAAACTCGCAGCATATATCTATAAAGCCTTTGAAATTAGAAATGGATAATCAAAATATAATAGCATATTATTTATATGCCTCTGTCTGGTGTAAACCTCTATTGTATGGGTCTACGGCCTAAACAATGAAACTCTGTCTCTCTGTTCTTCTGTCTGTCTGTCTGTCTGTCTCTCTCTCTCTCTCTCTCTCTCTCTCTCTCTCTCTCTCTCCGTGTGTGTGTGTGGTGACAGTTTTGATAGAGTCCTGTGTATTGTCAGCTGACCTGTAATTAACTGACCATTGAAATAGCCTGTCACTGTCAATGTGACGAGTTCATGCCGTCACAAAGATGTCAATGTTTTCACCCAGGTCCGTCTCTTTATTTGTTTCTTTTTTTCCGTTTGTCTGTCTGTCTGTCTATCTGTATGGCTGACGACAAGATTCAGCAAACGCCACAGAATCCATTTCTTTTTATCCGACATCCAACAAAAACAAAATAAAACAGATCACAACGGAACGCTTCAAGGGACGAGGCGATTACATCTTATTGCCTATCGAAAATAAACGCCCAATCCAACAGACTCGTTCAGCGAGATTCTAACGAATTCTATCAATGCAAGGAACGGTTGATCCAACCTTGGTGGAAAGATGAAATCATAGGACAAACTGACTGAGCTTGGGTCCGCATCTGAGTCAAACAGCAGTTTTTAGGGCATGTTCTACAAGAATGTCAAAACGGCAGGTTTTAGGGCATGTTCTACAAGAATGTCAAAACGGCATGGAGTTTTAGGGCATGTTCTACAAGAATGTCAAAACGACAGGTTTTAGGGCATGTTCTACAAGAATGTCAAAACGACAGTTTTAGGGCATGTTCTACAAGAATGTCAAAACGACAGGTTTTAGGGCATGTTCTACAAGAATGTCAAAACGGCAGGTTTTAGGGCATGTTCTACAAGAATGTCAAAACGACAGGTTTTAGGGCATGTTCTACAAGAATGTCAAAACGACAGGTTTTAGCGCATGTTCTACAAGAATGTCAAAACGGCAGGTTTTAGGGCATGTTCTACAAGAATGTCAAAACGGCAGGTTTTAGGGCATGTTCTACAAGAATGTCAAAACGCAGGTTTTAGGGCATGTTGTACAAGAATGTCAATTTGCCTCTCTGCATGATCATGTCGGAAATGTTACGATTTGATAACTATCCGCAAAGTTAAATATTTTCATGGATTGCTAACGATATTAACGGTGTATTTCCCGTGTTCTGCGGGAAAGGGAAAAACAACTGCGAGTAATTATGTCGATGTTCATGATGCTGTTTAGATTATTCATGCATTATTGTTGGGGATTTGTTTGTTTAGAATTTCTAAAAGTTAGTTTCAAAGTGAGGTGACTGTAGGCGGAATCTGAAAAAAAAAAACTTAAAAGAAAATTACTGTACTACCGAACGAAAGAGACGAATACATTACAAAACACGACGCGTTTCGACCTCTTTGGTCTTCTTCAGGCAAGACAAACAACATAGAAGACAATGAATACAAAATCCATTTTGCCCCCAGTTTGAGGAGGTAACTGATTGTTCGTTCTTCGCCTTGCCTGAAGAAGACTAACGAGGTCGAAACGCGTCGTGTTTTTTCTAGTAGTTTGTTTGTCTCTTTCGTTTGGCGGCACGTAATTTTTCTTATTGACTTGAAAACATTTTTTTCCTCCGTCAAATGGGTTTTATTCACTAATTTTGTGTACAAGTTTGTTTGTCTATAAAGAGGATTCCGCAGTTTCTATTGAGTTTTATTCATTCACCCTTTGTCACATCACAGCGGTTATCACGTGTCGCTCATTCACGATTCGCCCAATCCTTTGCTGTAGGTGCTGTCAGTTTCACAGAGCTCTAAAACTGTCAATTGTAACACGTCACTCAGACACTCATCTTTCGATTCGCAAAATGATCTCTTTACTGACATTCAGCGACGTTGTCTTGTAAATATCGGAGGTGAAATCAGTTTCACCGGAAAGAAATCTGATCCGCGACCAGGTGCACGAACTGTCCGTTGGCTGCTCTCGTCAATTTCTTTCCGACAGACAAATTATCCGTGTTGGGTTACGCGATTTACCCAGTGTGAATTCTCTCTTCATGATGCTGATCATCATCTTTACTCGCCTGGCGTCATGCCTTCCTGTCGCTGTTCTCATTCAGATGGAGTGTGTGTTAGTTAGTTCTTCAATTTAACGTCTGTTCACTTTAAGTGATATTAGACAAAATAATGCAGAAATCAGTGGATGAGAGAAATGGAAATAGTGTATGCAAAATGCTAGTATAGGCCTACGTGTGTTGTGTGTGTGTGTGTGTGTGCGTGTGTGTGTGTGTGTGTGTGTGTGTGTGTGTGTGTGTGTGTGTGTGTGTGTGTGTGCGTGTGCGTGCGTGCGTGCGTGTGTGTGTGCGTGTGCGATTCTGACAATTGAAAAGAAAATACTGTTCTAAATATAACAATTTAAAAGATAAATTACAACAACAAAAAAACAAAAAAAAACCAACAAAAACAACAGCAACAACAAAAAAAACCTGGAAATATTTACACAAACGAGCCAACTGGGCTTAACATCAACGAATTTACAAATGTAAAAAAGCGTGAAGATTCTGGAAAATGCATTGGGAATCTTTTTGTCGGAAGTTGGAGAGAGATGATTAAAATAGGAACAATCAAAAAGAAAATGCAGAGTATTGAAACTGTCGACTGTTCCACAAGCGCATTGTAAATTTCTGTGGAATTTTGTACGAAGAGCGTTAACTTTAAGCCTATGAAAGAGAGATTCCAGTTTCCGAAATTTGTGTACATGTACATACGTCTTTGTATACAATTTACGAATTTGAATGGGAGTGTGTGTGTGTGTGTGTGTGTGTGTGTGTGTGTGTGTGTGTGTGTGTGTGTGTGTGTGTGTCGTGTGTGTGTGTGTGTGTGTGTGTGTGTGTGAGAGAGAGAGAGAGAGAGAGAGAGAGAGAGAGAGAGAGAGAGAGAGACTGCCTGGACAATCTCTCACCAAGTTTTTGTTTGTTTGCTTTTCTTCATACATGAGTCAAAGTAATGTTTCATAAAATCTTTCAAACAAACAAACCACCCTCGTTTCTTTTTATTTTTCTCCTCTCCCCAGTTTCAGTGAAGCGTGGTGTTAGTATCGAGGGCTCTGGTAACTGATGTGGTGATTTCAGAGCTGGACGACTGCTCGTTTATTGATTGAAATGTGGGTAATTGATGTGGTGATTTCAGAGCTGGAAGAATCCTCGTTTATTGACTGAAATGTGGGTAATTGATATGGTGATTTCAGAGCTGGAAGAATGCTCGTTTATTGACTGAAATGTGGGTAATTGATATGGTGAATTCAGAGCTGGAAGAGTGCTCGTTTATTGACTGAAATGTGGGTAATTGATGTGGTGATTTCAGAGCTGGAAGAGTGCTCGTTTATTGACTGAAATGTGGGTAATTGATGTGGTGATTTCAGAGCTGGAAGAGTGCTCGTTTATTGACTGAAATGTGGGTAATTGATGTGGTGATTTCAGAGCTGGAAGACTGCTCGTTTATTGACTGAAATGTGTACCCTCTGGAAACATGTGTTCACCTTACTGTTGAAAAACACAACCAGATCAAGAAACAAAAACAAGTTAATGCAAACATATCAAAAACAAAACAAAAGAAAAAAAATTCCGAAGAAACGAAATCCGATCAAGAGATTAACAAACTCTGCAGAAGTCCCGCTGGAATGTTCCAGAGTCTCTTACACCCTATTCTCTGTAGCCTCGCCCCGGGCAGGTCGGCAGATTCATCAATGTTCCAGAGTCTCTTAGCCCTATTCTCTGTAGCCTCGCTCCGGGCAGGTCGGCAGATTCATCTAGGACTGCATTGTGGACTTCACCGTCTGTCAACGGCGTTTTTTACCACAGCACTGTGCTGTACATGGCGTTTTTACCACACCACTGTGGAGGTACATGGCGTTTTTACCACAGCACTGTGCTGTACATGGCGTTTTTACCACAACACTGTGGCGGTACATGGCGTTTTTTACCACAGCACTGTGCTGTACATGGCGTTTTTACCACAGCACTGTGCTGTACATGGCGTTTTTACCACAGCACTGTGGCGGTACATGGCGTTTTTTACCACAGCACTGTGCTGTACATGGCGTTTTTACCACAGCACTGTGCTGTATATGGCGTTTTTACCACAGCACTGTGCTGTACATGACGTTTTTACCACAGCACTGTGGCGGTACATGGCGTTTTTACCACAGCACGTGGCGGTACATGGCGTTTTTACCACAGCACTGTGGCGGTACATGGCGTTTTTACCACAGCACTGTGGCGGTACATGGCGTTTTTACCACACCACTGTGGCGGTACATGGCGTTTTACCACACCACTGTGGCGGTACATGGCGTTTTTACCACACCACTGTGGCGGTACATGGCGTTTTTACCACACCACTGCGCTGTACATGGTGTTTTACCACACCACTGTGCTGTACATGGCGTTTTTACCACAGCACTGTGCTGTACATGGCGTTTTTACCACAGCATGTGCTGTACATGGCGTTTTTACCACAGCACTGTGGCGGTATATGGCGTTTTTAGCACACCACTGTGGCGGTACATGGCTTTTTTACCACACCAATGTGGCGGTACATGGCGTTTTTACCACAGCACTGTGCTGTACATGGCGTTTTCATCACACCACTGTGGCGGTACATGGCGTTTTTACCACAGCACTGTGCTGTACATGGCGTTTTTACCACTGTGCTGTACATGGCGTTTTTACCACTGTGCTGTACATGGTTTCTTTACCACACCACAGTGCTGTACATGGCCTTTTTACCACACTACATTGCTGTACATGGCGTGTTTACCACAGCACTGTGCTGTACATGGCGTTTTCACCACACCACTGTGGAGGTACATGGCGTTTTAACCACACCACAGTGCTGTACATGGCGTTTTTACACAGCACTGTGCTGTACATGGCGTTTTTACCACAGCACTGTGCTGTACATGGCGTTTTTACCACACCACAGTGCTGTACATGGCGTTTTTACCACAGCACTGTGCTGTACATGGCGTTTTTACCACAGCACTGTGCTGTACATGGCGTTTTTACCACAGCACTGTGCTGTACATGGCGTTTTTACCACAGCACTGTGCTGTACATGGCGTTTTTACCACAGCACTGTGCTGTACAAGGCGTTTTAACCACACCACCGTGCTGTACATGGCGTTTTTACCACAGCACTGTGGCGGTACATGGCGTTTTTACGACACCACTGTGCGGTACATGGCGTTTTTTTACCACAGCACTGTGCTGTACATGGCGTTTTTACCACAGCACTGTGCTGTACATGCAGCAATACACGCATTCTGCTACAGATATACACAAGAGCGCACGCGCGCGCGCGCGCGCACACACACACACACACACACACACACACACACACACACACACACACACACACACACACACACACACACGTGCAAAGGCGTAGGCCTACATATGCACACATGTATGAGCTCATTCAGTGAGTGGAGACCCGGGAAGTCGTCGGTTGATCGGTATAGAATATGAAATCCTTCAACCCTACTGGCATCAAGTCTCTTTGAAACCGACTGTAGTGTAATAACCATTGTTTTTTTTAAAATTCCTCCATCATCACAACTAGTTTGTATACAAATTAGTTCAGTTCGGTTTCCAAATCAAAATCAGACAGACAGACAGACAGACAGACAGACAGACAGACAGACAGACGAACAAACAGATAGACGGACTCGATTACTACACACAATACATGGGACGACAATAAATGGCAGGGCGACGTGACAGGCCGTCAGGTCACATGCAAACTGTCGCCGGCGACAATTTGTGCTGAGACAACAGTTTATGCTGCACCGTTTTACTGCAGCGGACTGCGCTCTCCTGTGTGCACTTCTACCGTTAGTTGTGTTTGTGGGAAACTATAGGGTCTGACTGTAAGGAGAGTTGTGTGTGTGGGGAAACTATAAGGTCTGACTGTAAGGAGAGTTGTGTTTGTGGGGAACTATAAGTCTGACTGTAAGAGAGTTGTGTTTGTGGGGAAACTATAAGGTCTGACTGTAAGGAGAGTTGTGTTTGTGGGGAAACTATAGGTCTGACTGTAGGGAGAGTGTGTTTGTGGAAACTATAAGGTCTGACTGTAAGGAGAGTTGTGTTTGTGGGGAAACTATAAGGTCTGACTGTAAGGAGAGTTGTGTTTGTGGGAAACTATAAGGTCTGACTGTAAGGAGTTGTGTTTGTGGGAACTTAAGGTCTGACTGTAAGGAGAGTTGGTTTGTGGGAAACTATAAGGTCTGACTGTAAGGAGAGTTGTGTTTGTGGGAAACTATAAGGTCTGACTGTAAGGAGAGTTGTGTTTGTGGGGAAACTATAAGGTCTGACTAAGAGTTGTTTTGAGGGAAACTATAAGGTCTGACTGTAAGAGAGTTGTTTTTGAGGGAAACTATAGGTCTGACTGTAAGGAGAGTTGTGTTTGTGGGAAACTATAAGGTCTGACTGTAAGGAGAGTTGTGTTTGTGGAAACTATAAGTCTGACTGTAAGGAGAGTGTGTTTGTGGAAACTATAAGTCTGACTGTAAGGAGAGTTTTTGAGGGAAACTATAAGGTCTGACTGTAAGAGAGTTGTTTGAGGGGAAACTATAAGGTCTGACTGTAAGAGAGTTGTGTTGTGGGAAACTATAAGGTCTGACTGTAAGGAGAGTTGTGTTTGTGGGGAAACTATAAGGTCTGACTGTAAGGAGAGTTGTGTTTGTGGGGAAACTATAAGGTCTGACTGTAAGGAGAGTGTGTTTGTGGAAACTATAAGGTCTGACTGTAAGGAGAGTTGTGTTTGTGGGAAACTATAAGGTCTGACTGTAAGGAGAGTTGTGTTTGTGGGGAAACTATAAGGTCTGACTGTAAGGAGAGTTGTGTTTGTGGGAAACTATAAGGTCTGACTGTAAGAGAGTTGTGTTTGTGGGAAACTATAAGCTGACTGTAAGAGAGTTGTGTTGTGGGAAACTATAAGTCTGACTGTAAGGAGAGTTGTGTTTTGAGGGGAAACATCAAGGCCTGACTGCACGGAAAGTTTTCTCTTTTCTAACTTTATGCATTTCTTTATCTTGCATTCTTCCGTAATTCCCATTGTTTGCTCCGTAAAAGGTGAGCGCGGGTGTACGTATGCCTGTGTGCGTGTATGTGTGTGTGTGTGTGTGTGTGTGTGTGTGTGCGTGTGTGTGTGTGTGTGTGTGTGTGTGTGCGTGTGTGTGTGTGTGCGTGCGTGCGTGCGTGTGCTTGTGTGTGTGTGTGTTGTGTGAGAGAGAGAGAGAGAGAGAGACACACACACACACACACACACACACACACACACACCACACACACACACACACACACACACATAAAGACAGAGAGACACAGACAGAGAGACAGAAACAGAGAGCTTCTCTGCTCTCTTTTTTTCCTTTCTTGCTGTCTTTTTAAAATCGTTTTCTTTCACTTTTACTGGCATTTTTTACCATTAGTTTCCTATTTTGTTTGCACACACACACACACACACACACACACACACACACACACACACACACACACACACACACCACGCACGCACACACATGCTCTCTCTCTCTCTCTCTCTCTCTCTCTCTCTCTCCTCTCTCTCTCTCTCTCTCTCCTCTCTTCTTGCCCCGTTGCTCTCATGCTAACAGCAGTTGTTTTTTTTTCAGAATCGACATCCAGAAGACTCCCAGCCCACAGAAAAAAAACTACAACAACAACAATAAACAACCAAAAACCGACCACAAAACTCACTGACTTCAACCCATTGCGTGACAAAACCAAGAGCGAGAGAAACACGGAGAGACACGACACAGGAAGGACAGAAGGATCAGATGGGATGAATTCACCGTGTGGTGATCAGCCCTCTATCTCCAGTCGGGGAGAGATGGTGGTTCATTTATTGAGATCATTTTCTGTGTAAATTTGGCCTTTTTTTTCTAAGCCGGTCAGGAGAAAACGTGGAATGCACTATACGACAGACGGCCAGCTGGTTAGAAACTGGACTGCATTTCACGGCCAATGTATAATCTAGCCACAAGTGGAATGTGTTTTAAAACGGCCCCGTCGCTCAATTGTGTTTGAGGAGAAACCAGACGGACGATCATCCTAAAGCGGATTTTACAGCGGTAAGAGAAACAACGCCTATAACCCTGGATGCACTTTCTAATGTTGATCAACAGTGAGATACACACTGGTTGACAGAAAACTTGTGTTCTGTAATGTAGAAACTGACACACACTGGTTGACAGAAACTTGTGTTCTGTAATGTAGAAACTGACACACACTGGTTTACAGAAAATTGTGTTCTGTAATGTAGAAACTGACACACACTGGTTGACAGAAAACTTGTGTTCTGTAATGTAGAAACTGACCAGAATCAGTTTCCATATTGTTTAACGTGACCACGGTCAAACATGGATCGGTCTTTCTGTGGTTAGTCAAACTGGCCAAAATGTGGTTGTGTTATTCGTGTGGTATCCCACACACTGAAACAAAATTCTTTGTTGACCTACCGTTTGACTTTCAATTGTGATTTTTTTCTGTTTCACGGTGGCCAGAGGGAACAAAAGCTGAAATCTTGTTAATTGACGCAAGGGTTTACTATAGGTTGCTTACATTCGATGTCAATCTAAACATTACGAAACACATTTTTTTCAGTCTTTGTGCTATTAGGCAACAAGCTGATTGCGTCAGTCTTCACTGTTGACTTTATGCCAAACTGATTCCGACAAGGTATTGTGCTTCTCTGTAAGGAAATGTGTGGATAAAGAGTTCAGTATTGCATCACCTCAGTGTGTTGGAAATAAGGCACCACTCTTTCGGTGTATAATGTGATGTTCTCAGTAGCCCTCCCACAAAAAAAGTTTATATTGGTCTCTCTTTCTCACTTTTACAACCTCAGTTCTGAAGCTTTTTTCAGGTCTTTCCACTCTGAACAATTGATTATCCACGATTGCTTTCTCTCCACTATTCAATCACCCGATACTAAACTGCGTTACTCTCGTGACCAAACTTTGGGAAACAAGTTTCTGGCTTTGTTCAGTCCCTAACATGCAAAGCAGTAATGCCAGTAAACCTGTGCCAATACCTTCGTGTCTGAGGGTTGGCTCTGTGTGGCAGCTCCAATTTCCGACCAGTAAAACCATCCAAACAAACTTGCTTCCGAGGGACACTCGTCTGTAGAATCTAAGAGCACCTTCAGTCTTGTCATTCTCTCCGCTTACATACTAAAGAAGGACGTCTCCATGTCTTGTCATTCTGTCCGCTAATATGCCACAGGACGTCTCCATGTCTTGTCATTCTGTCCGCTAACATGCCACAGGACGTCTCCATGTCTTGTCATTCTGTCACTAACATGCCACAGGACGTCTCCATGTCTTGTCATTCTGTCCGCTAACATGCCACAGAAGGACGTCTCCATGTCTTGTCATTCTGTCCACTAACATGCCACAGAAGGACGTCTCCATGTCTTGTCATTCTGTCCGCTAACATGCCACAGGACGTCTCCATGTCTTGTCATTCTGTCCGCTAACATGCCACAGGACGTCTCCATGTCTGGTCATTCTGTCCGCTAACATGCCACAGGACGTCTCCATGTCTGGTCATTCTGTCACTAACATGCCACAGGACGTCTCCATGTCTGGTCATTCTGTCACTAACATGCCACAGGACGTCTCCATGTCTTGTCATTCTGTCCACTAACATGCCACAGAACGTCTCCATGTCTTGTCATTCTGTCCACTAACATGCCACAGAAGGACGTCTCCATGTCTGGTCATTCTGTCCGCTAACATGCCACAGGACGTCTCCATGTCTTGTCATTCTGTCCGCTAACATGCCACAGAACGTCTCCATGTCTTGTCATTCTGTCACTAACATGCCACAGAACGTCTCCATGTCTTGTCATTCTGTCCACTAACATGCCACAGGACGTCTCCATGTCTTGTCATTCTGTCCACTAACATGCCACAGGACGTCTCCATGTCTTGTCATTCTGTCCACTAACATGCCACAGGACGTCTCCATGTCTTGTCATTCTGTCCACTAACATGCCACAGGACGTCTCCATGTCTTGTCATTCTCCGCTAACATGCCACAGAACGTCTCCATGTCTTGTCATTCTGTCACTAACATGCCACAGGACGTCTCCATGTCTTGTCATTCTGTCCGCTAACATGCCACAGGACGTCTCCATGTCTTGTCATTCTGTCCGCTAACATGCCACAGGACGTCTCCATGTCTTGTCATTCTGTCCGCTAAAATGCCACAGGACGTCTCCATGTCTTGTCATTCTGTCACTAACATGCCACAGGACGTCTCCATATCTTGTCATTCTGTCACTAACATGCCACAGGACGTCTCCATGTCTTGTCATTCTGTCCGCTAACATGCCACAGGACGTCTCCATGTCTTGTCATTCTGTCCGCTAACATGCCACAGGACGTCTCCATGTCTTGTCATTCTGTCCGCTAACATGCCACAGAACGTCTCCATGTCTTGTCATTCTGTCACTAACATGCCACAGGACGTCTCCATGTCTGGTCATTCTGTCACTAACATGCCACAGGACGTCTCCATGTCTTGTCATTCTGTCCGCTAACATGCCACAGGACGTCTCCATGTCTTGTCATTCTGTCATTAACATGCCACAGAAGGACGTCTCCATGTCTGGTCATTCTGTCCGCTAACATGCCATAGGACGTCTCCATGTCTGGTCAT
>CM065732.1:69777352-69782352 GCA_033310375.1 Conus canariensis
CCAAGCAAACACAACACAGTACAATACAAATTTGTCTTGTAATTTGTTTCTCCGTCAATAAAAGAGAGATCGCATACCATCACTTCTCTAACTCCAAGCAAACACAACACAATACAATACAACTTGTCTTGTAATTTGTTCTCCGTCAATAAAAGAGAGATCGCATACCATCACTTCTCTAACTCCAAGCAAACACAACACAATACAATACAAATTTGTCTTGTAATTTGTTCTTCGTCAATAAAAGAGAGATCGCATACCATCACTTTACTAACTCCCAGCAAACACAACACAACACAATACAAATGTGTCTCGTTATTTGTTTGTGCCTTTCCTTCGGCGGAATAATTATCACGTATCTTTAATATTTGCTTGAATTTCCGCCTGCGGTCACCTGACTTTGAAACTAACAATTTAAATGCTAAGATGTTGTACGCTCACGTCCAGAAAGTAACTCACACCAACCATCCTATAGCACAACGCCCAAATACAAAAAAAAAAAATGAGCACGCGCATGTCCATCATCAATAAGAGAGCACACAATGCTATGCATGGTGTGTGAGTCATGTCCATCATCAATAAGAGAGCACACAATGCTATGCCTGGTGTGTGTGAGTCATGTCCATCATCAATAAGAGAGCACACAATGCTATGCCTGGTGTGAATCATGTCCATCATCAATAAGAGAGCACACAATGCTATGTCTGGTGTGTGTGTCATGTCCATCATCAATAAGAGAGCACACAATGCTATGTCTGGTGTGTGTGTCATGTCCATCATCAATGAGAGAGCACACAATGCTATGCATGGTGTGTGAGTCATGTCCATCATCAATAAGAGAGCACACAATGCTATGCCTGGTGTGGTGAGTCATGTCCATCATCAATAAGAGAGCACACAATGCTATGCATGGTGTGTGAGTCATGTCCATCATTAATAAGAGAGCACACAATGCTATGCCTGGTGTGTGAGTCATGTCCATCATCAATAAGAGAGCACACAATGCTATGCCTGGTGTGTGAGTCATGTCCATCATCAATAAGAGAGCACACAATGCTATGCCTGGTGTGTGAGTCATGTCCATCATCAATAAGAGAGCACACAATGCTATGCCTGGTGTGTGAGTCATGTCCATCATCAATAAGAGAGCACACAATGCTATGCCTGGTGTGTGAGTCATGTCCATCATCAATAAGAGAGCACACAATGCTATGCCTGGTGTGTGAGAGTCAGACGGGGAAAAATGTGGGAAATGAGAAACGAAGAGAACAAAAGAGAGAAAGAAATAAAAACAAAGTTGGAACAAAACTGGTGGCTGCGGCGGACCCACACACAATAGAATTTGGTTAGTACGGGTTTGCTCCCACGTCCCGGACTATGGCCTGATCTACCAGCAGTGTGGGAAGATACAGACTATGGCCTAATCTACCAGCAGTGTGGGAAGATCCACTATGGCCTGATCTACCAGCAGTGTAGGAAGATCCAGACTGTGGCCTAATCTACCAGCAGTGTAGGAAGAGACTATGGCCCAATCTACCAGCAGTGTAGGAAGATCCAGACTATGGCCCAATCTACCAGCAGTGTAGGAAGATACAGACTATGGCCCAATCTACCAGCAGTGTAGGAAGATCCAGACTATGGCCTAATCTACCATAGTGTAGGAAGATCCAACAGTAATAATGGCCCTAATCTACCATAGTGTAGGAAGATCCAGACTATGGCCGAATCTACCAGCAGTGTAGGAAGATCCAGACTATGGCCTAATCTACCATAGTGTAGGAAGATCCAGACTATGGCCGAATCTACCAGCAGTGTAGGAAGATCCAGACTATGGCCCAATCTACCAGCAGTGTAGGAAGATCCAGACTATGGCCGAATCTACCAGCAGTGTAGGAAGATCCAGACTATGGCCGAATCTACCAGCAGTGTAGGAAGATCCAGACTATGGCCGAATCTACCAGCAGTTAGGAAGATCCAGACTATGGCCGAATCTACCAGCAGTGTAGGAAGATCCAGACTATGGCCGAATCTACCAGCAGTGTAGGAAGATCCAGACTATGGCCGAATCTACCAGCAGTGTAGGAAGATCCAGACTATGGCCGAATCTACCAGCAGTTTAGGAAGGTGGGAAATTAAGAGATGGGAGGATGACGGGGGCGGGGGGGGGGGGGATGTAAACCACGAGTGAGAACGGAAAAAACGGAAGGACGGGGACAAGGGGCATGGGGGAGATGTGGGGGAAGCGGGGGGGGGGGGGGGGGGGGGGGGGCGTTGTCATTTACACAATTGAAAGAACAATGGAGGGTCGGGGATACGATATCTGTTTCGGCTTCCAAAGAAATACAATTTGACAGGCAGTACCACCTGTCGTCTTACAAATCTAACACCCACTTCACAAATGACGCCATGATTTTCTTACAAAGCTAACACCCACTTGGTTTTTCTTTTTCAGTCTGGTAAATTTAAGGGGGTGGGCGGTGGTGGCACAGAGAGACATGTCTGCCCCCCCCCCCCCCCTCCCCCGCCCCTCCTGGTCAGTGTCGAGTGGGGGGGGGGGAGGGAGTAGCACCTGTCCCCCTCCACATGCCAGCTCCAGCACCACCCCCTCGTGACAGTTATGGTCAGCAGGTGCCCCCTTCCCCGCCACCCCCCCCCCCCCCCCACCTCTTCCCCCCTCCCGCTTCTCCTCAGCCTCCTTGTTCCTCTGTCACTGCCATACAAACTGTCCAGTCTGCTGCCATTGTCGACAGCCCGTCTATGCCCCCCCCCCTCCCCTCCCACCCCTTCCTGTCCTTCCTCCCCTCGAATCCCTCCTTCTCCCTTCCCTCTGTTCTCCCATTACTACCACACTATCCCCTCACCACCCCCCCCCTCCCCCCTTCCTGTCCTCTCTCCCCCCAAATCCCTCCTTCTCCCTTCCCTCTGTCCTCCCTGTACTACCACACTATCCCCTCGCCCCCCCCCTCCCCCCTTCCTGTCCTCTCTCCCCCCAAATCCCTCCTTCTCCCTTCCCTCTGTTCTCCCATTACTACCACACTATCCCCTCACCACCCCCCCCCCCCCCCCTCCCCCCTTCCTGTCCTCTCTCCCCCCAAATCCCCCCTTCTCCCTTCCCTCTGTCCTCCCATTACTACCACACTATCCCCTCACACCCCCCCCCTCCCCCTTCCTGTCCTCTCTCCCCCCAAATCCCCCTTCTCCCTTCCCTCTGTCCTCCCATTACTACCACACTATCCCCTCACCACCCCCTCCCCCCTTCCTGTCCTCTCTCCCCCCAAATCCCTCCTTCTCCCTTCCCTCTGTCCTCCCTGTACTACCACACTATCCCCTCGCCCCCCCCCTCCCCCTCCCCCCTTCCTGTCCTCTCTCCCCCCAAATCCCTCCTTCTCCCTTCCCTCTGTCCTCCCTGTACTACCACACTATCCCCTCGCCCCCCCCCTCCCCCCTCCCCCCTTCCTGTCCTCTCTCCCCCCAAATCCCTCCTTCTCCCTTCCCTCTGTCCTCCCTTACTACCACACTATCCCCTCACCACCCCCCCCCCTTCCCCCTTCCTGTCCTCTCTCCCCCCAAATCCCTCCTTCTCCCTTCCCTCTGTTCCTCCCATTACTACCACACTATCCCCTCACCACCCCCCCCCTCCCCCCTTCCTGTCCTCTCTCCCCCCAAATCCCCCCTTCTCCCTTCCCTCTGTCCTCCCATTACTACCACACTATCCCCTCACCACCCCCTCCCCTCCCCCCTTCCTGTCCTCTCCCCCCCCAAATCCCCCCTTCTCCCTTCCCTCTGTCCTCCCATTACTACCACACTATCCCCTCACCACCCCCCTCCCCTCCCCCCTTCCTGTCCTCTCTCCCCCCAAATCCCCCTTCTCCCTTCCCTCTGTTCCTCCCATTACTACCACACTATCCCCTCCACCACCTCCCCTCCCCCCTTCCTGTCCTCTCTCCCCCCAAATCCCCCCTTCTCCCTTCCCTCTGTCCTCCCATTACTACCACACTATCCCCTCGCACCCCCCCTCCCCTCCCCCCTTCCTGTCCTCTCTCCCCCCAAATCCCTCCCTTCTCCCTTCCCTCTGTCCTCCCATTACTACCACACTATCCCCTCACCAACTCCCCCTCCCCCCTTCCTGTCCTCTCTCCCCCCAAATCCCTCCTTCTCCCTTCCCTCTGTCCTCCCTGTACTACCACACTATCCCCTCGCCACCCCCTCCCCCCTCCCCCCTTCCTGTCCTCTCTCCCCCCAAATCCCTCCTTCTCCCTTCCCTCTGTCCTCCCATTACTACCACACTATCCCCTCACCACCCCCCCCTCCCCCCTTCCTGTCCTCTCTCCCCCCAAATCCCTCCTTCTCCCTTCCCTCTGTCCTCCCATTACTACCACACTATCCCCTCACCACCCCCTCCCCTCCCCTTCCTGTCCTCTCTCCCCCCAAATCCCTCCTTCTCCCTTCCCTCTGTCCTCCCATTACTACCACACTATCCCTCCCACCCCCCCCTCCCCCCTCCCCCTTCCTGTCCTCTCTCCCCCCAAATCCCTCCTTCTCCCTTCCCTCTGTCCTCCCTGTACTACCACACTATCCCCTCGCCACCCCCTCCCCCCTTCCTGTCCTCTCTCCCCCCAAATCCCTCCTTCTCCCTTCCCTCTGTCCTCCCTGTACTACCACACTATCCCCTCGCCACCCCTCCCCCTCCCCCCTTCCTGTCCTCTTCTCCCCCCAAATCCCTCCTTCTCCCTTCCCTCTGTCCTCCCATTACTACCACACTATCCCCTCACCACCCCCTCCCCTCCCCCCTTCCTGTCCTCTCTCCCCCCAAATCCCCCTTCTCCCTTCCCTCTGTCCTCCCATTACTACCACACTATCCCCTCACCACCCCCTCCCCTCCCCCCTTCCTGTCCTCTCTCCCCCCAAATCCCCCTTCTCCCTTCCCTCTGTTCTCCCATTACTACCACACTATCCCCTCGCCACCCCCCCCCCCCCCCCCTCTCCCCCCCTCGCGCCGT
>CM065732.1:69784852-69787352 GCA_033310375.1 Conus canariensis
GTTTATATTTTTTTTCTCTGGCTTTAGCGCCTACCTGAAGTCACTATACTCTTCAACAACAGACCGCGTGTTTTGAAGGACCAGCTGTTCATCTACTGCCTTTCCTTTAGACACAATGACAAGTTACTGAACGTATCATGCGCAATTACGCGGTGATGAATTGTCAAAGTCCATAACAGTGATAAGCTACTGATTTTTTCATGCGCAATTATGCGGTGATAAATCGTCAAAATCCATATCAGTGGTAAGTTACTGAAGTTTTCATGCGCAGTTATCAGGTGATAAATTGTCAAAATCCATAACTTTGAAGCTGTCCAGCGATTTCAAATTACATGTCACTTTTTTCTTTTTCTTTTGTTTTTAATGTAGAAACATGAAATACACGCAAATGAAAACAAAACTTCTGTTTAAGGGCAGAGTCCCCATGGCAGTGCGGGGTGGAGTGGTTGGGGTTGTGTGTGTGGGGGGGGGGGGGGGCGAGGTAGGCTCTTCCAATGTAGGACAGCTTACCACCTGTCTGGAATTCCTGTTTTCTCTCAGTCTCTTTGACGTGGCCTGGTTTTTACATACATTTCTTTGGCCGTTCTTCTCTGTGACGTGGCCTGGTTTTTACATACATTTCTTTGGCCGTTCTTCTCTGTGACGTGGCCTGGTTTTTACATACATTTCTTTGGCCGTTCTTCTCTGTGACGTGGCCTGGTTTTTACATACATTTCTTTGGCCGTTCTTCTCTGTGACGTGGCCTGGTTTTTACATACATTTCTTTGGCCGTTCTTTTCTTTGACGTGGCCTGGTTTTTACATACATTTCTTTGGCCGTTCTTCTCTGTGACGTGGCCTGGTTTTTACATACATTTCTTTGGCCGTTCTTTTTGACGTGGCCTGGTTTTTACATACATTTCTTTGGCCGTTCTTTTTGACGTGGCCTGGTTTTTACATACATTTCTTTGGCCGTTCTTTTTGACGTGGCCTGGTTTTTACATACATTTCTTTGGCCGTTCTTCTCTTTGACGTGGCCTGGTTTTTACATACATTTCTTTGGCCGTTCTTCTCTGTGACGTGGCCTGGTTTTTACATACATTTCTTTGGCCGTTCTTCTCTGTGACGTGGCCTGGTTTTTACATACATTTCTTTGGCCGTTCTTTTTGACGTGGCCTGGTTTTTACATACATTTCTTTGGCCGTTCTTCTCTGTGACGTGGCCTGGTTTTTACATACATTTCTTTGGCCGTTCTTCTCTGTGACGTGGCCTGGTTTTACATACATTTCTTTGGCGTTCTTCTCTGTGACGTGGCCTGGTTTTTACATACATTTCTTTGGCCGTTCTTCTCTGTGACGTGGCCTGGTTTTTACATACATTTCTTTGGCCGTTCTTCTCTGTGACGTGGCCTGGTTTTTACATACATTTCTTTGGCCGTTCTTCTCTGTGACGTGGCCTGGTTTTTACATACATTTCTTTGGCCGTTCTTTTTGACGTGGCCTGGTTTTTACATACATTTCTTTGGCCGTTCTTTTTGACGTGGCCTGGTTTTTACATACATTTCTTTGGCCGTTCTTTTCTTTGACGTGGCCTGGTTTTTACATACATTTCTTTGGCCGTTCTTCTATTGACGTGGCCTGGTTTTTACATACATTTCTTTGGCCGTTCTTCTATTTGACGTGGACTGGTTTTACATACATTTCTTTGGCCGTTCTTTTCTTTGACATGGTCTGGTTTTTACATACATTTCTTTGGCCGTTCTTCTATTTGACGTGGCCTCGTTTTTACATACATTTCTTTGGCCGTTCTTCTCTGTGACGTGGCCTGGTTTTTACATACATTTCTTTGGCCATTCTTTTCTTTGACGTGGCCTGGTTTTTACATACATTTCTTTGGCCGTTCTTCTCCTTTTTTTTTTGACGTGGCCTCGTTTTTACATACATTTTTTCGCCGTTATTTTCTGTTGTCTCAACTTTTTTCCCCCCTTTTTTCTGCCTTTTGTCGACTGTTCTCTTGTCTGTTTTCTGGAAACTCGTACGTTTTCTTTTTCATCTGACAGCAATTTATAACATGCTATTTTCTCTCTCTTTTTTTTCTTTTTTTGTTTCTTTTTTTTTGTCATCTGACGGTTAAGTTGTGACATTGAGGTAAAGGGCGGACAGTGCTGCAGTGTGTGTTTTCTCCTATGGTTTTCTTGTGGCTTTTTAATTTTTTTTCAGTGATTTCAAAAACAAACAAACAAACAAGCATACAAGAATTTCCGGGGAATGCCTGGCTTTCTCAGCACTGGCTGATTTCATACCTGATAAACTGTCTATGGCTCAACTGCCATGTCATGGAGCGCTTACATTGTTGTTTGTGCTTTTTCGGAATATGATATTGTCCGATGATCTGACCTGTTTGTGACGTCATCCTTGTTGCCCCCCTGTGGTGAGTTTGTCAGCCCTGGAAAGAGCCTAGATATGGCCGGCTCGACGATCTTTGTTCACACTTGAACTTAAAACTGAAACTACGCAGGTCAG
>CM065732.1:69792352-69804852 GCA_033310375.1 Conus canariensis
TTCCATTCTGGGAGGTCTGCAGTGCACTCCCAGTCATCTGCCCCATCCAGCAGACTCTGCCTGCATGTTTCGAGTGGCACTGTTGTTCTTGGCCATGATTTGCTGCCTCCTGCCGTGAAGAATGTTGCGGGTGCTTTTGGAGTCCTGATTTTCCCTTTTGTGGTGTTGGTACTAGCCCAGACTACTTGTACAATCTCTTTGAGCACTTGGTTGTGCCTCCATGTGTACCTTCCTTGAGCCAGGGCTACTTTACATGAGCTTAGGACATGCTCCACTGTTTGTTTTTCATGGCAGAGGGGGCATGCAGGATCGTCTGTTTTCCCCCACTTCACCAGGTTTGCATTTGAGGGCAGAAGGTCATATGCAGATCTGAGAATGAAGCTGATCCTGAGAGGGGCCATGTGCCAAATGTCATTCCAAGTGAGACTTCTTTGGAGTGCATTCTCCCACGTTGTCCATTGCCCTTGCTGGCTCTGCTGGACTGCTTTTTGGAGTCTTTTTTGGTCTTCTTCTTTCCTCATCTCCTGAATCATCATGTCTCTTTTGGCTTTTCCTTTGGCCTTTGACCACCATTCAGTTTTGGTCACCCCCAGTCCTTGTCTGTTGGTCTGTGTGTGTCCTGTTATTTCTCTGATCTTGAGACTTTCTTTTGCAGAATCCATCGCCTCTTGAACTTTCCATTTTCTGCCTGTCTTCAGCTGGGGCTTGATTGCTTCTACCACCTTGTCTCCTGAGTCCTCCAGCATGCTTTGAAGTCTGATCTTCCCTGCTTTGTATTCCTCCAGGATAGATTTCAGTGGTAGTTTCAGCTTTGCTTGGCGACAGTACAGCGCTATGTCAGTCAGACAGGGTGGGACACCAAGCCATTTCCTTGTGAACTTGTTGATTTTGGCTTCCATTGCCTCCACTATGCTGGTGCAGATGTCGTATATCATCAGAGGCCATAGCAGCTTTGGTATCAGCATGAACTGCAGACACCAGACCTTGTATTTGCCAGGGAGCCCACACTGGTCAATGGTCTCCAAGCCTTCCTCCGCCATCTGCTTGGTTTCTTTTGCTCTTTGTGTGTCTTTCAGCGTATCATCATACCATCTTCCAAGGCTCTTGACTGGTTCTTCTGTGACTGTTGGAATGGCCTGGTTGGCAACACTGAAGACCACAGATCCGGCCACTTTTCCTTTCCTCAGTGAGAGACTCCGTGATTTCTTTGGCTTGAACTTCATTCTGGATGAGGCAACTATGTCGTCCAGCCTCTCCAGCACATGACGTGTCTCGTCTTCTCTGGATGAAATCACTGTAGTGTCATCCATGAAGGCCTTGAGAGGAGGCATCTTGTATCCATCGCCAAGGTCTGTTTGTCTCGCGTTGTTTGTTGCTGCTTTCAAGATGAGTTCCATTGCCAGCACGAACAGTATTGGGGAAATTGCACAGCCCATTGCAATACCCACTTCCAAGTTGATCCAGTCTGTTGTGTACTCCTTGGTAGAGAACCGCATTGAGAAGCCATTGAAGTACTTCTTGAGCATGTCGCGGATGTTCTTTGGCACATGGTACATCTCAAGAGCCAACTGTATCATCTCATGGGGCACAGATCCATATGCGTTTGCCAGATCAAGCCACACTACGTCCAGGTCTCTCTTTTCTGTTTTTGCTTTTTGGATTGCGTCCCAGATCATTGTGGCGTGTTCTACACAGCCAGCCACGCCTGGGATGCCACCTTTCTGGACTGACACATCCAAGTACTTGTTTTCCATCAGGTACTTGGTCAGCCTTGCTGCCATGACAGAGAAGAAGATTTTCCCTTCGACGTTCAGTAGTGATATTGGCCTGAACTGGCTGATGTCACTTGAGTTTTGCTCTTTGGGGATGTACACACCATCTGCCGTCATCCACTGGCCGCTGATCTTCTGGTTTCTCCAAGCCGATCGCAGCAGCTTGTGGAGCCACTCCAGCACCTTGGGACATTTCTTGTAAAGCTGGTAAGGTATTCCGTTTGGCCCTGGTGATGATTTGGCTCTGGCTTTGTCGACCACCTTCTTGATTTCCGCCAACGTTGGAGGCTTGCCATTGAACTGTTCCTCAGGGTTGGTTGGCCACACCAGACCTTGAATGTCGAGTGGTGCTTTGCTCTGTGGGTCAGAGTATGTTTTCCTCAGATGCTGCTCAAGAACTCCTTTGTCCACACTTAGGGTCCCAGATTTTGGCTGCTCAAACAGTGTTCTGGCAAACTGGAAGGGGTCTCTGAAGAAGCGCTCTTGTGTCTTCTTCTTTTTGCTCTTCCTCTTCCTCGCAGATTCCGCTTTGCTGAGGGCGCTGTGTTTTTCTTTCAGGTCTTTCCACAGTTTTTCCAAGCCTTGTTTTTCAGCTGGCAGTGCGGTCTTCATTTGCATCTTGAGGTTTTTCTTTTGGACCCTGATCTTGTCCATCTTTTCTTGGCGTCTGGATTTCTTTGGAGGTGTTTTCTCTTTGGGTAGTTTTGCTCCATAGGCGTCTCTACATGTGGCATACACAATGTCCCCATATGTGGCTAGTTTGTGTTCCAGGGTGCTTTTCCCTATCAGTGCATCGAGTCTTTGGACGATTTTTGCATCCAGTTTCTCCCAATCTTCAGTTTCGTTTGCTCGTGGCAGGTTGAGTTTCAGGCGCCTGGCATCGAGGGCCTGTGCAAATTCCTCATCCGAACCAACAGCGTAGATGTCCTTGGCACTGTGGTTTAAATCCTGGCCTTGGTCTTCCGACGTCTTATCTGCTGATGCAGTGACAAAATCAAGGTCGGAGATCAGAGGAAAAGCATAGACAAGAAAAGATGTTCCAATGTCTACACAAGCCGACTGTGTCCGTTTAAAAATCATGCGCGATACAGAACGCTTCAAAAAAAAAAAAAGAAGAAGCCCACATCAGCAAATGAATGAAACGAAAGAAGTTTAACAAAACGAGAAGGTAAACCGATTATCAGGCAACGGAAAAAAAAAGAAACATGCATATACGTCCTTATGTCAGGGAGTGAGTGAGTGAGTGAGTAAATGTGTGTGTGTGTGTGTGTGTGTGTGTGTGTGTGTGTGTGTGTGTGTGTGTGTGTGTGTTTATGTGCGCAAGAGCGCTCGCGTGCGTGTGTGAGTGTATATATATATATATTATATATATATATATATATATATATATATATATATATATATATATGTGTGTGTGTGTGTGTGTGTGTGTGTGTGTGTGTCGTCATTTCCTATCAACCGAAGAAGAGTCTTGGTGGTGTATGCTCTGTCTTTTTTGTTTCATTGTGTAGCAACAGTGCCGTGTCTCCATCTGAAAGTTGTGGACCTACCTGGTTTGTGTGGTGCCTGTCTGTGGGAGGCGGTGTTTTGGTTTTCGTTGCGTCGTTTCGTTTGGGTTGTTCGTTTTGTGTCTTGTGCGGGACGGTCTTCGCCTTGTTGCCGTGGCCTTGAGGTGGTGGTC
This sequence comes from Conus canariensis, assembly GCA_033310375.1. Classification (NCBI taxonomy): domain Eukaryota; kingdom Metazoa; phylum Mollusca; class Gastropoda; order Neogastropoda; family Conidae; genus Conus; species Conus canariensis. Next base: position 69,795,806 of record CM065732.1, read on the forward strand.
TGGCGCTGTTGACTGTGGTCCCTTTCTGGACTGTTGAACGGGCCGGGGCTGTTCCGTTGGGATTGCGGGGGTCTCTGGTGGTCGGTTTGTGTGCCATCGTTGCTGTATCGCCGTGGATTGTGCCGGGTCGTCGGCGTTTTTCTTCTCGAGTGGCCGGACTGGGTTTTGTTGCTTGGCAACACCGTCCGTCCGGCTGATGGAAGGGGAATCGGCCTCATCCCCTTCTGCCGTTGGGGTGGCGGCGCCGTTCCGCGTCCTCCGCTGACTGCTGTGCTGTGGGTGGGTCTTGCGCGGTTTGTGGCCGCGTGGGACCTACTGAGACTGCCTGAATTTTCCAAATAGTGCTTCTTGTTTGTGACGTCTTTTTTTCTCTACGTCTCACTGATATTGACGTCATTAACACAGCAAAATTTGCGTGTGCTGTCGTGTTTTCTTTCGTTACCTGGTTTTGTGTTACCTTGGTAACACCGCCTGTGTGACAGACACAATCGCCCTCATCCCTTTTGCCGTCCAGATGACTGCGGCGCTTCGCGTCCTCCGCTGACTGCTGTACCTTGTGGAAGCGGGTCTTACGACCTGCTGAAACTTCGACGGCAGTTTCAAATCATTCTTCTCGTTTATGACGTCTTTTTTGTTTACCCCTCGTCTCACAGATCTTGACGTCATTATCACAGCGAAAGTTGCGTGTGCTGGCGTGTTTGCTTTCTTTTTTCTTGACATGCTGGATTCTCCCGTCTACAATCAAGTCAGTGTGTGGTGCTAACTTCTCCCACCTCTTCTATCTCTTAAAATCCAAATTGTGTCATGTTCTAATACCAAAATCAGATTTCATTGATACCTCTCAAGCCTGTTAATTTGACTTGTACATTTTTAGATAGAGTAGATACAGGACAGCGCTGCACAATCAATTTTCCTAATTGATTATGTTTTCATCTAAATAGTATTTACTTTAAAAGTCGACAGTCTGGGACTGGATTATTTGAAAAGACCTCTCTTTGTTTAAAAAAAAACCCCCTAAACTAACGTGTTATATATAAATATATATTAATCATTTCTATCCAGACTCATACCATGTATGCTGTTTATTATTTCTATCAAACCCATACCATATAGTACTAGTCATAATTAGTGATGGGTTCCCGTATACTATCACTGTAGTGTTTGGTGGTGGACCTTCTGTTTGTTTGTTAGCTTGTTTGCTTTAAGTGTTGTTGTTGTTATTGTTGTTGTTGTTGGTGGTGGTGGTGGTGGTGGTGGTGGTTGGTGTGTGTGTGTGTGTGTGTGTGTGTGTGTGTGTGTTTCTAATCTAGTCACCTAAAGTAACTCCCTCCCAAACTCTCCCCTCCTTCATTTCCTGCTCACCCCTACCCCTTTCCCGCCGCATCCTTGCCCCCCATCCCCCTAGTTTCTATTTTTTCCCCACAAAAAAGAAGAAGAAGAAAGAAAAAAAAGGATCCTGCATGGCGTCTCCAAGCTCAGTGCAGTTATTAAGTGAAAAGGAATTTGGTTGTCTGAATGATCTCAAAGTTTCACAACTTAAAAGAATCTTAGTTGAAAATAATCTTCCTAAACATGGCAAGAAAAAGCATCTTATTAATAGAATAAAATCTAAGCTTGGTGAGGGAAAAAACAGTTGTCCTGAAGAAGAATGTGCTGTTGATACCTCTTTAAAAACAGCAAAATCGTCACAATCTTGCTCTGTTTTATCGCCAGATGTATCATGCGCAAATTCGTCCACATCATTATCCCCTATCCCAGCAACTGTTGATGTGAACACATCTTCCACAAATCCCAACTTTTCTCCAAAGAAATCATTTTCTTTTCGCTTTCCAGTACTTCTGGAAGATACGAAGAAAGGATCTGCCACACTGAGTGGTCTGGGCATTTTGAGCAAAAAGCTTTGGGTCAACTCCATTGGACCCATAGCCGGTCAGAAACAGCTCTCCTCAGGCAGGTGGTTGATCGGTTGTACTTCCGCCGATCAACAAAATCGACTACAAAAAACAACCAATTTGTCAGGAATTTTAATAAAATGTTCTGTACCTGAGGTTTTCACCGAAGGTGTGGTAAAGCCAATTCCTCTTGACATCAGTCTTTCTGACATTAAGAAAGAACTGAGTCATGTTTCTTCTGTTAAAAGACTTCCCAATAAAGATGGAAGTGAATCAAGAGCCATAAAAATCACTTTCTCTACATCAACACTGCCAAAAGAAATATGTATTGGGTTCCAGTGTTTCTCTGTTGATCCTTTTGTACCACCTGTCTATCGTTGTACTAGGTGCAACAGACTGGGGCACACAAAGTCTGCGTGTCGGGCTAAGCCGACTTGTGGAAGATGTGGTCACAATGACCATGTCTTGGAATCGTGTACCAGGGCCAAACATTGTATAAACTGTTCTGGAGATCATTCAGCCTCTTACCTTGGATGCCCGGAATATAAATTACGTGTTTTGGCCGGTAAGCTAAAGTCTTCCAACCACATGCCATATTCTGAGGCTCTCAGACAAATCACAGTTCAAAAGAGCAAAGGAGAGGTAAAGGTGCAGGAATTAAAAGAAGACCCCAGGGTGCCGGGAAACGATAATTCAATTAAAGCTAATCACCACATCAAGTCTTATTCCTCGGTTCTGAGTCAAGGAATGATGAAGGCTAATCAACAAAACCCGCTGCCCACTTCTTTGGATTCTAGCCCCCCTTCAATCTGGGGCACACGTATTTTACCAACTCATACTAATAGTTCAAATCAAGCTAGTATTGCTGTCACAAATCAGACAAGTATAGGACAGACATCAAAAATTTCGAAAACATCTGTGCCAACTTCTCTTAAAGAAAAGTCTGACTCTTCAAGTTCGTTCAAAAAACAATCTGTAAATTTTGATCTTGAAAAGATTTTAATGTATCTTGAAAGTCTCTCAGTGAAATGTCTGACCATCCTAACAAAAATTTCTGATGTCATGACTTCGTCAATCATTGAATTGAAAACAATTCTGTCCAATGCCTGTCTGAACTCCAAATGAACGTACAAAGAGAAGTTCTGTCAAACGTTATCCGTTTTTGGTGTTCTCTGTTGCTGGTATTCTCAGTTATAGTCCTTTTCCTTACGAATAACATGATGTGTATGAGGCCTGAACAAGTCAAACCTACTGGTATTTGCTCGTTTCTACAATTGAATTGTAGAAGTAAGTGCAATTTTGTATATTTGGAAAATTTTTTGCAGAAGCGTTCTTTTGACGTAGTTGTGCTTCAGTCATTGAATTGCCACAAAAATGACTTACCCAAGTTAAACGGATTCTTCTACCCACCTGTTATAGATGAGGTAAAAGCCAACGTTAAAATAAAAGTTGCTACATATGTAACTTGCAATCTTATGTATCAACCGTGCAAAACACCGTGTTCTTCAATAGATAAACGTTTATATTCTTGCTGTATAGAAATTAAGGTTGATGGTAAATATTTCAACATTTTGAACTGTTATTATCCGGATGGAGTGTCTAAAGGTGAAGCTGACTGGATAATGGATTTAGACTGCTCTAGACAATGGGTTATTCTTGGCGATTTTAATTCCCACCACGCTTTGTGGTCCGAAAATCCCAATAATATTGTTAACAACAACGAATACCTTGCCAGTACAATAATCAACGCCAACTTAACCATTTTAAATGACGGCTCTATAACAAGAATTGCTGATCGATCAGATCAGCGTTGCTCATCGATAGATTTGTCTTTAGTTTCCCCAGACATAAACCCTTTGTGTACTTGGCAGGTTCATCAAATACCGTTAGGCAGTGATCATCTCCCTATTGAAATCCAACTTCTAGTGAGCCCTGAAAAAACAATCTACTATTCTGAATGCACTAAATATAATGAAGATAAGGCTAATTGGGCGCTTTTCAATCACATTTTGACAGCAGGTTCGTCTTTTCCAAATTTCAATCAAAATACAGTGTTAGAGGAAGGTTTGGAAAATTGTTATTTTGAATTAAGAAAACTTATACTTAAGGCTGCAGATTCTGCAATCCCAAAAGTCAAATTAAAGAATCATCCAAAGAAAGCGTCAAACCCTTGGTGGAATATTGCGTGTGAAGTCGCCGTGGGTGCGAAAACTAAGGCCTTCAAAAGCTGGATGATAAGCCGTCATACGCAGCCTAAAAGTAGAGTGGAACAGTTACACGCTGAATACAAAAAAGCTAACACCAATAGTAACAAAGTTGTTGCTTTTGCAAAGCAGCAATATTACAAAAACTTAGTCATCAACTGTTCCAAACACCCAAACGATAGCGCTTTACTTTGGAAAGAAATTAGAAAATCTAAAGGTTCTTTTCATCTCCCAGATCCTGTTTTGATTGAAAACAATAAAATCTATAAAACAAACGAGGAGAAAGTTGAATTATTTGCTGACACTTTCGCAGCAATGAGTCAGACTGAACATCTGCCTAAAGAAGAGCAAGAACGAAGAAGAACTATTGAAAACGAAGGGAGAAACATTGAACCACATGACAATGACAACACGTTATATATTAATAAAAATTTAACAATGGAGGAGCTTCTGTACTCACTTCGCCGTCTAAAATCTGGTAAAATTGCGACAGGATTTGATCCCATTTCTTACAACATGATAAAGCATTTTCCACAATGCTTTTTGAAAAAATTATTAGAGTTCTTCCAATTATGCTGGAATTCTGGAAAGCTGCCAATGGCTTGGAAGAAAGCAACAGTTGTACCTATCCATAAACAAGGAAAATCAAAAAGAAAATCTTCTAATTTTCGACCCATTTCTTTGACTCCTCACATTGGAAAACTTTTTGAGAGGATAATGAAATTCAGATTAGAACTTTTCCTTGAAAAGAATGGGATTTTGCCAATATTTCAAGCTGGTTTCAGAAAAGGGAGGGGTGTCACTGATCATGTTAGTCTTTTAGCTTCACACGTCAAAAAAGCCTTGGCTAAGCGACACTCTACTTTAGCCACGTTTTTTGATATTCATAGAGCGTACGATTCTGTTTGGCATTTTAAATTATTGTCCAAGGCTCATGAAATTGGGATTAAAGGTCGTTTCCACATGTTTTTACAATCATTTTTATCTGGAAGAACGCTACAAGTAAAACTAAATGGTGTGCTGTCAAGTACAAGATATGTTAACATGGGTGTCCCTCAAGGAAGTGTCATTTCTCCAATCCTCTTCTCATTGATGCTTTATGATCTTAATCAGATTGACACGAAAGGGGCAACTTTAGCTGCTTATGCAGATGATATTGCAATGTGGAAAAATGTAAATTGTAATTTTACAAAAAACAAAATCAAGCGTAATAAAATTGTTGAACAGTTTCAATTTGCGGTCAGTAAACTTGTTAATTATTTGAATTCAAACGGTTTTAACTTATCAACGGACAAATCGGTTTTTATTATATTTACAAAGAAAAATATCGATTTTGAAGGTAGGGACGCTGTAAAAGTACAAATAGGTGATTCTTTCATTTTCCCAAGTAAGCAAGTAAAATTTCTAGGCATTATTTTTCACTATAAATTATTTTGGTGTAAACATATAAATCATCTCGTGGAAAAGGCAAGAAAGAAAATTGCGTTACTGCGAGTCCTAACTGGAATCCCTCTAATAAATTATGGATCTAATCTTATCCATGTCGCCTTAGGGACAGTTCGTTCGATTGTAAGTTATGGTCAAGAAGTATTTTTCACTGCACCAAAGACAGATTTACATAAGTTAACTAGTATTGATTCCTTAGCACTTAAAATTGCTTTGGGGCTTCCAAGATGGGCATCAATTGATATGACTTACAGAGAGGCAGGAGTTTTGCCTTTAAATGAACATAGGATGCTCTGTGCTTGTAGCTACTCAGCACGAGCAAGAACAGTCCCTAACTCAGTTACTTCTGAACTTGATGAAAGCACCTACGTTTCTAGAGAGATACGGAATAAAAAAGCATATACTTCATTGTCTGATTATGTATCTCCTCTTTTACATGCATGCAACTTTTCGCTTGACAACATTGTTAAAATGACCAAATACCCTTTCCCCCGTTGGTTGATGAAGCAAGCAGATTTTTTCTATTCCTATGGTAATATTACTAAAAATGAGAATCCACTTTTGCTTGCTTCTCTTGTTAAAGAATTGATTTACACTGAATATGAATCTTATCTGCATATTTTCACTGATGGTTCAGTTTCGTGTACTTCTGAGGTTGGTGCTGCTTTCGTGATACCTTCCCTTAACATTGAAAAAAGATTTCATATTACCAAAGGTTGTTCTATTTTCACTGCTGAGTTATTTGCTCTTATGAAAGCTATTAATTTCATTCTTGATGTGCAAGTCTTACCAGAAAGAATACTGATTTTGTCAGATTCCAAGTCTGCTTTAACGGCTTTACACCTTCAAAATACATCAAGTCGTCCTGATCTCGTCAGTGAAATTTTATTTTCAATTCACCAGTTAATGATGCGAGGTTCCAAAATAACATTATTATGGGTACCCGGTCACTGCGATCTTCGAGGGAATGAACTGGCTGATACCTGTGCAAAAGAGGCTTCAATGTGCAAATCGAATACAGTTTTATGTGATATTCCTTATTCGGTTCTTGAAATAAACAATATTCTGACAAAAGCACTCTGGGACCAGAGAAGAACACAGTACATTGAAGCTGCCATTCAGAAGAACAGATGGGATCTTTCTGCCCCGGCAGTCATTGTATAAGTCCGCCAGGTTCTATTCCGAATCGAAATTTATTGCACAGAATACGGGTGGATTGTTGGCTTGGCAGGTTTTTAAAACCATCTCCTTTGTGTGTCTGTGGTCAAAACCTTAATGTATCTCATTTTTTACTTGAATGTTCATTAACAAAAGCGTATTTTCAATGTCTTCATGATAAAATTTTGTCTAAAAATCTACCTTTAACATTGCATAGTGTTTTTTGTCCCAACCCAGAAAATGGGTGGAGGCTAGCCAATTTGGCTGTAAATCTGATCAAGTCTCATCCACTTGGCAGATTTTTCTAATGGATTTTTTTTTTTTTTTTTAATGTTTGTTTCTTTTTTGGTTTAGTGGTCTGATGTACACGTAGAGCAAAGAATTTGTTACATGACATAGCTGTCCGACTCTCACGTGTACTAGGTCGCATTATTCCATTTACGAAACTTTTGCACAGGTTGTGCGCGCGCTAGAGAGAGAGAGAGAGAGAGAGAGAGAGAGAGAGAGGGGGGGGGGGGAAGAAACTTCGTTTTGTTTATATGTGAGAGCATGTTGTGCGTACGTCTATACGTTTTTTGTGTGGATATGTTTTGAGTGTGTGTAGGGGAGGTGGCGGTTTGTGTGTATGTATGTGTGTGTGTGTGTGTGCGTGTGTGTGTGTGTGCGCGCGCGCACGCGCGCGTGCGAGAGAGAGAGTTTTGGTTTTTATTTGTTTGTCTGTGAGTGAATATATGTGCGTGCTCGCATACACGTGAGTAGGGGGAAGGGGAAGCGTGGTTTTTGTGAGTGTGTGTGTGTGTGTGAGTGTGTGTCTGTGAGAGAGAGAGAGAGAGAGAGAGAGAGTGTGTGTGTGTGTGTGTGTGTGTGTGTGTGTGTGTGTGAGTGGATGGTGTGTGTTTTTGTGTGCATGTGTTTGGGGGGGGGGGGTCTTTCCTTTTCTTTTTTTTTTCTTTTTTTTATGGTGTTCTGAGAGAGAGAGAGAGAGAGAGAGAGAGAGAGGAGAGAGAAGAGAGAGAGAGAGAGAGAGAGATTGTTGATTTTCAGTACAGTTAAGATGTAATTTGCTTTATTGTTACAATTTCTGAATTTTTATTATGTTACTTAGAAATGTTAAATGTTTCCCTGTTAATTTTCCTTTATGATTTTTATGTCATTCAGATGTTATTTGTATTATTTTCGTTACCTCATTAATTCATTAAGGTTTTTCTTTTTAAAATGTCAGTACAACACTATGTTAATCTGACAGTAAATGGTTTCAGTCAGTCAGTGTGTGTGTGCGCGCGCGCATACCTGTGTGTGTAAACCCCAGTTTGAATTTTTTTTTTTCTCTGTATGATTATCTCCGTGCCTCCATTCCTCCTTCACCCTCCCCCATCCTCTCCCTCTTGTCAACACTCTTCTCCTCCTCCTTTCCCCTTCCCTCCTCCTCCCCCCCCCCCCCTCTGTTTTAGCCTCCATGTATCCCTCCTCCTCCCCCATTTTGTCTTTTCTTTATCATCCTCCTCCTCCTTCTTCTTATCCTCTTCCTTCATATTTTCAAAGAAATAATCACGACAGCCCTCTTAGAGCAGTGTATCTTCATTATTTTGCTTTAAATTTCTACCTGATTATAATGAGGCAGTCAACGGCAGCGTTTATCTAGCTGCTAGTCAGAACACGAGTGAAGAGTTCTACATTCAATAATTATCCTGATCATTCTAATATCCAGACTGATAGGTCACTCTTGGATGCTCGGGAAGCTGGTGAACCATTCGTTAGTCCTCATGTGAAAATGGATAGATTTTAAAAAATATATATATATTCGGGTAAAGAAATGTTCTTTTTGACAGCGAGACTGAACTGTCGCTCTGAAGGCTGTGTGTTATTAACTTGATTTCCCATCCCCTGCATAGACATCACAGACCTCGGCGTCGATTCAAAGTCGGTGTCATATGTTTGAAGATGGTGAAAGTTCCAATGAGAGACAAGATGGAGTAGCTGAATCAGTCGATCTAATAATATTAGATGGAGTAGCTAAATCAGTCATCTTATACAGTAGTATGTAGTAGCTAAATCAGTCATCTAATACATTAGTATGTAATAGCTAAATCAGTCGTCTAATACATTAGTATGTAGTAGCTAAACCAGTCATCTAATACATCAAATGGAGTACCTAAATCAGTCATCTAACACATTAGATGGAGTAGCTAAATCAGTCATCTAACACATTAGATGTAGTAGCTAAATCAGTCATCTAATACATTAGATATAGTAGCTAAATCAATCATATAATACATTTTCTCCTGCTCAGAGGCAGCAGTATTTGACTAGATGGGTAGTCTGGAGAGTAAAGTCCTCCATCAAAATG
>CM065732.1:69814852-69822352 GCA_033310375.1 Conus canariensis
AGATGTATAGGACAGGGTGAAGGAAAGAACAGTGAGATGTATAGGACAGGGTGAAGGAAAGAACAGTGAGATGTATAGGACAGGGTGAAGGAAAGAAAGAACAGTGAGATGTATAGGACAGGGTGAAGGAAAGAACAGTGAGATGTATAGGACAGGGTGAAGGAAAGAAACGTGAGATGTATAGGACAGGGTGAAGGAAAGAACAGTGAGATGTATAGGACAGGGTGAAGGAAAGAAAGAAAGGAAGAAAAACATGAAAAAATGCAGGAAAAGTACAAAGGGGAGAAGAAAGGATGACAGACGGTCATAAAGAAGACGAGGGAGGCACAGGACAAAATAAAGGAAAGTAAGATAACAAGAAATGCAAAAAGAAAAAAAGTAGAGGAAAAGTGTATATGAGAAAAGAAACGAGCGAATTAAGAGAAGGGTGGAAAGAAAGAAGAAAAGAGAGAAACGGGAAAAAAAGTTAACAAAAGTCTAGGCCTGTTCATCCATTTCACTCATAACGTGGTTATTTTCCATTACAGGAAAAGAAAAAAAAGTCACAAACATTTTTTTTCATCCATCCATTATACTTCCTCTGCACAGGTTGACGAGAAAATAACAAGCCAGGACCCAAGTCACCTCTGATCATGCTGATGACGTATTAGAGTGTCTGCGTATGAGTGTGTAGGTAAATGGCGGGAAGAAGGGGAGTGGAGAGGGAGAGACGGGTGGAAGGTGGGTGGACAGGGAAATTCACAGACTTTTTCCTCTCCCTGTATTTGCCCTGCATAGCGTGGGGAGGAAATGACAAGTCTCGGATCAAGTCGCTTCTAATCATGATGACGACATGTGTGGGTGCTATCAGCAACAAACAAAATCGTGATGACACTGAAGATACAGTTGGAATCTAGCCATGGTGTGTGTGTGTGTGTGTGTGTGTGTGTGTGTGTGTGTGTGTGTGTGTGTGTGTGTCTTTGTTTGTCTGTGGAGGAGGGGGAGGGGCAGATAAAGGAAAGGAAGAAAGAAGAATAGGAGGAAAAGGATGGTTGAGGGATATACAAAAAGAGGAAGAAAGTGTAAAAGAGATGGTTGAGGGAAAGAAGGAGAACTGGAAGAAAGGAAGGAGGAAAAATAGCAAGAAGGAAGGAAAGGAGAAATGAAAACAATGAAGAGGGGTTGTGCAAGATGAAAGAAAGGAAGAAAGAAAAGAAAGAAAGAAGGGAGTGTGAAAATAACGGAGGAATGAAACGAAGGAAGGAATCATTAAAGAAGAAAAAAGAGAAGGTAAAGAAATAATGGTTTGAAAGGAAGAAACAAAGAAAGCGAAAAGTAAGAGTAAAAGTAAAGACAGATACAGGAAAGAAAGAAAGGGAAAAAATAAAGAACAAAAGAGGGATGGGATAGGGAACAGAAGTAAAAGGGTTAATAAAATGATGAAAGGATAAAAAAAAACATTAATAGGAGAAAAGGAAAAACGAAGAAACTGAAAATACTGCTGCAAAGTATTGAAGAAAGCAATAAGGATAGACAGAAAGGAAAACAGAGACGAAGGTACTGGACAGAGTGAGGAGAAGAAAGGGAAGAAAATAGAGGAAAACTACATAAGACACAAGAATGAACGACCGACAGAAAAAGAAAAAGAGAAGTACAGGTCAGGATGAAAGAAAGAAAGAACAGAAAAAAACACCGCAAAACGAAATAAAGGAAAAGTACTAAGAGAGAAGAAATGAAGGGATTAAGAGAAGAATGGACAGAAAGAATGAGAGAAAGAAAGAGAAGGAATAAGTTCACCAAGTCCAGACCTGATCATGTCTTTCACTTCTAGCGTGAATATTACCCATTACCGGAACAGAAAAATCACAAAATTTTTTTCATCCATTTATTATATTTCCTCTGCACAGGTCGACAAGGAGATAACAAGCCAGGAGCCAGGTCACCTCTGATCATACTGATGACGTGTGAGAGTGTCTGTGTATGAGTGTGTAGGTAAATGGCGGGAAGGAGGGGAGTGGAGAAGGAGAGACGGGTGGAAGGAGGGTGGACAGGGAAATTCACAGACTTTTTCCTCTCCTTATATTTGCCCTGTATAATAAGGGCAGGGGGGGGGGGGGGGGGGGAATTACAAGTCACGGATCGAGTGGCTTCTAATCATGGTGACGACATGTGTGGGTAATATGAAGAAAAGAATTGCGGTGACACTGAAGATATAGTTGGAATCAAGCCATGGTGTGTGTGTGTGTGTGTGTGTGTGTGTGTGTGTGTGTGTGTGTGTGTGTGTGTTGTGTGTCTGTGTGTCTGTGTGTGTGCTGTGTGTGTGTGTGTCTGTGTCTTCGTCATGTGTCTGCGTCTGTGTCTGTGCAGGAGTGTGTGTGTGGGGGGGGGGGGGGGGGGGAACAGATAAAGGAAAGCAAGAAAGAAGAATAGGAGAAATGGATGAATGAGGGAAATACGGAAAGGAGGAAGAAAATGAGAAAGAGATGGATGAAGGGGAGGGGGAGAATAAAGTACAGGATGAGATAAAGAAGGAAAGAAGAAGAGGGGAGGAATAGGACGGATGAGGGCAAGAAAGAAAAAAGAGAAAATGAAAGACTGCATGAAAAGATGAACAGGATGTAGGAAAGAAAGACAGGATGTGCGGCTCTGTAAAAAAGGAAAAGAGCAAAAGACAGAAGGACACAGGGCGAATAACAGACAAGAAGATAAAGGAAAGAAAGGAAGGATGAAAAGGAACAAGTATCTAGGAAAGAGGGAATGAAAACAGACGAAGAGGGGCGGTGCAGGATGAAAGAAAGGAAGGAAGAAGAGAAAAGATGAAAGAAGGAAAGGTGTAAGTAATGGAGGGCTGAAAGGAAGAAATCAATCATTAAAGAAGAAAAACCAAAGGAAAAGACGTAGAGGGTCGGAAGGAGGAAAGAAAGAAGTGGTGAAGAAATGGGAGTAAAAAAAGACAGATGAAGGAACGAAAGAAAGAAAGGAATACAAAAGGAAAGAGGGAGGGTGAGAGAAAAGAAGCATAGAGGTCAATGGAAAGAGAGAAGGTTGAAAAAAACGTTACCAGAAAGAGAAACAGGAAAACGAAGGAACTGAAAATACAGTTACAAAGTAATAAAGGGAGGAATACAGACAGACAAAAAAGGGGAAAAGACAAAGCTAAGGGGAGGGTAGGAAAAGAAAGGAAGGAAGAAAAACCCGAGAGAGAAAAAAAACGAGAAAAGTACGTACGAGAGAAGAATGAACGACAGACAGAAAAAAGGAAGATGAGAGAGGTACAGGACAGAGTGAAAGAAAGAAATAAAAGAAGAAAAATGCAGAAAAATAAAAGAGGAAACTTCCTAGGAAAGCAGAAATGAGGCAGTTAAGAGAAGGATGGAAAGTAAAGAATGTAAAAAAGAAAGAAACAGCAAATATTCACCAGTCAAGACCTGTTCGTGTACTCCGCTCTACGTGGTATTATCCATTATAGGGATAGAAGAATCTTAATTGTTGTTCATCCAGTCATTATACATCCCCTTGCACAGGGTGACGAGGAACTCACAAGCTAGGAGCCAGGTCACTTCAGGTTATATCGATGACATGTGAGTGTGTCTGGTGTGGTCACTTCAGGTCATATCGATGACATTGAGTGTGTTGGTGTGTCATCAGGTCATACGATGACATGTGAGTGTGTCTGGTGTGGGTACGTGAGGAGATGGCGGGAGCCAGGTCACTTCAGATCATATCGATGACATGTGAGTGTGTCTGGTGTGGTCACTTCAGGTCATATCGATGACATGTGAGTGTGTCTGGTGTGGTCACTTCAGGTCACATCGATGACATGTGAGTGTGTCTGGTGTGGTCACTTCAGGTCATATCGATGACATGTGAGTGTGTCTGGTGCGGTCACTTCAGGTCATACGATGACATGTGAGTGTGTCTGGTGCGGTCACTTCAGGTCATAACGATGACATGTGAGTGTGTCTGGTGTGGTCACTTCAGGTCATAACGATGACTGTGAGTGTGTCTGGTGTGGTCACTTCAGGTCATATCGATGACGTGTGAGTGTGTCTGGTGTGGTCACTTCAGGTCATAACGATGACATGTGAGTGTGTCTGGTGTGGTCACTCAGATCATAACGATGACATGTGAGTGTGTCTGGTGTGGTCACATCAGATCATAACGATGACATGTGAGTGTGTCTGGTGTGGCACTTCAGGTCATATCGATGACATGTGAGTGTGTCTGGTGTGGTCACTTCAGGTCATAACGATGACATGTGAGTGTGTCTGGTGTGGTCACTTCAGGTCATATCGATGACATGTGAGTGTGTCTGGTTGCGTCACTTCAGGTCATATCGATGACATGTGAGTGTGTCTGGTGCGGTCACTTCAGGTCATATCGATGACATGTGAGTGTGTCTGGTGCGGTCACTTCAGGTCATAACGATGACATGTGAGTGTGTCTGGTGCGGTCACTTCAGGTCATAACGATGACATGTGAGTGTGTCTGGTGCGGTCACTTCAGGTCATATCGATGACATGTGAGTGTGTCTGGTGCGGTCACTTCAGGTCATATCGATGACATGTGAGTGTGTCTGGTGCGGTCACTTCAGGTCATATCGATGACATGTGAGTGTGTCTGGTGCGGTCACTTCAGGTCATATCGATGACATGTGAGTGTCTGGTGTGGTCACTTCAGGTCATAACGATGACATGTGAGTGTGTCTGGTGTGGGTACGTGAGGAGATGGCAGGAAGAAGGGAGTGGGGGAGGGACCGTGTGGGCTGGGGGGTGGGGGTGGGGTGGGGGGGATAGAAAGGGGATGGACAGGAAAAACCATCAACTTTTTTTTTTAACTGTCCCTCTATCTCCTGTGAAGGGTCGGAGGTAGAAATGACAGATCGCGGACTGGATCACTTCTAATCGTGGTGAGGACGGGGGGGGGGGGGGGGGGGGGGGTGGGGGGGGGGGGGGGGGTATCAACAAGAAATCGTAATGACACCAAAGATACAGTTGGAATCAAGCCATGGTGTGTGTGTGTGTGTGTGTGTGTGTGTGTGTGTGTGTGTGTGTGTGTGTGTGTGTTGGTTGTGTGAGTGATGTGTGTGGTGTGTGTGTGTGTGTGTGTGTGTGTGTGTGTGTGTGTTGTGTGTGTGTGTGTCTGTGTCTGTCTGTCTACCTGTTTGTGTCTGTGGAGGAGGGAGGGGGGACAGATAAAGGAAGTGAAGAGAGAAGATTAAGAGAAAAAAGATGTATAAATGGAATACAGAAAGGAGGAAGAAAATGAGAAAGAGACGGGCAGGGAGGAGGAAGAGAACGGGGAGAAACAAAGGGGGGAGGTCACAGAACAGAGAATGAGGAGGAAGAGAACGGGAAGAAACAAAGGGAGGAGGTCACAGAACAGAGAATGAGGAGGAAGAGAACGGGAAGAAACAAAGGGAGGAGGTCACAGAACAGAGAATGAGGAGGAAGAGAACGGGAAGAAACAAAGGGAGGAGGTCACAGAACAGAGAATGAGGAGGAAGAGAACGGGAAGAAACAAAGGGAGGAGGTCACAGAACAGAGAATGAGGAGGAAGAGAACGGGAAGAAACAAAGGGAGGAGGTCACAGCACAGAGAATGAGGAGGAAGAGAACGGAAGAACAAAGGAGGAGGTCACAGAACAGAGAATGAGGAGGAAGAGAACGGGAAGAAACAAAGGGAGGAGGTCACAGAACAGAGAATGAGGAGGAAGAGAACGGGAAGAAACAAAGGGAGGAGGTCACAGCACAGAGAATGAGGAGGAAGAGAACGGGGAGAAACAAAGGGAGGAGGTCACAGAACAGAGAATGAGGAGGAAGAGAACGGGAAGAAACAAAGGAGAGGTCACAGAACAGAGAATGAGGAGGAAGAGAACGGGAAGAAACAAAGGGAGGAGGTCACAGAACAGAGAATGAGGAGAAGAGAACGGAAGAAACAAGGGAGGAGGTCACAGAACAGAGAATGAGATACAGAATGAAAGAAGGAGAGAGTTGGGATGAGACGGATGAGGGCAAGGGGAATACAGAGGAAACCAACGACTCCATGGAAAGATGGACGGTGTGAAGGAAAAAAGAAAGGATGTTGACTCTGAAAAAAAGAAAACAGCAAAAGACAGAAGATGCAGGAGCGAAAAACGGACATGATGGACAGAAAAAAAGGGGTGAAAAAAGACAAGAATTAAAGGGAATGGGAATGACATAAGTGAAGAGGGACGGTGCAGGATGAAAGAAAGGAAGAAAGTAGAGAAAAGAAGAAAGGATGGAGTTTGAAGGAAGGAAAGACAGAGAGATGGCAAAGAAGGAATGTGCGAAGACGGAATGGGTGACGCAGGGAAGTATGATCAATCTTTACATTACACGCTCTGCAACAAAGCACAGAGCGAGGCGTCTCTGTAGATGTGTCTGGAGCTGAACATCAAGGCAGGAGTTAATATGGGATTGGATGGAAGGGCTTTGACTAACGGAAAGTTACAAAGAGAGAGAGAAGAGAGAGAGAGAGAGAGAGAGGAGAGAGGAGAGAGAGAGAGAGAAATACAGAGAGATTTAAGAGAGAGCGAGAGAGGGAGGCGGAGGGAGGAGGGAGAGAAAGAGAGAGGGAGTTTGGAGAGAGGAGAGAGAGACAGACAGACAGACAGACAGACAGACAGACAGACATAGACAGAGTGAGAGAGACAGAGAGATAGAAAGGAATGGAGGGAAAAGGAGAGCAGGAATGGAAGTTCTCCAAATATGAAAAGAATTCTGGTTATGCTTCTTCTTCTTCTTCTTCTTCTTCTTCTTCTTCTTTCTTTCTTTCTTTCTTTCTTTCTTTCTTTCTTTCTTTCTTTCTTTCTTGCTTTCTTTCATTCTTTCTTTCTTTCATTCTTTCTTTCTTTCTTTCCTTCCTTCCTTCCTGCCTTCCCTCTTTCCTTCATTCCTGAATTCCTTCCTTTCTGCTCCTCCTCCTCCTTCTCCTTTTTCTTTTTCTTCTACTTTTGCCTCTTCTTCCTTCCTTTTCCCCCGTCATTTTCTCTTCAAATCCTTTTTCCTCTTCTTCGCCTGTCCACAATTCTCAGGTGGACCACAAGTGAGACTGTTACGATCATGGCAGTGTTTAATCCTACCATGAAGACTGCAACAGGAGGGGGGGAGGTAGGGGAGGGGGATAGAAGAGGATGTTTGTTATATGTGTGTCACCCGTCCCACCAGCAGACAATAGAAGTCTTTGGAAGCCGCGTGCAATTTATTTTTATTTCAATGCACGAATTTCAAACGCGGGACTTCAATCCTAAGCACCATCCGAAAGAGCTTGGTTATGGTTGGAATCTTCACAACTGTTGACTCTGTAGAACGAAAAATAGCATCTAACTTCGCTGTTTCATGTGGGAACTCAACCAATAATCCTTGCATCAAAAAAGCGCTGGCTTTCATCTTTCCTCATTGACTGAGGGGGGTATAATAACTTGTGGATGGAGGCGGAGAGACCGTTCCATTAACTTTGAGGACAAAGAGACTCGTAACTACAGCTTTACTTCTTTTAC
>CM065732.1:69827352-69832352 GCA_033310375.1 Conus canariensis
GAGGGAGTATGGAGGGAGGGGGGAGGGGGCACATGATCGAATGCTGTGCTTCACTTTACTTTTTTAAATTGTTTTCTCTGGGTTCATTAGATTTCAACTCTCATTTTATTTCCCGGGATCTTCTTCTCTAGTTTTAGTACCCTTCCAGGCAAACCCAGCCTTCTTTTTATATCCTGAGATGTAAACAGCTTGATCGATGGTGTTGTTTGTTTGTTTGTTTGTCTCCTTGTTTCATGTTGCTTGTTTTTCTTCTCACAACTTACTCGATTTTTTTGCTCTCATTTTTTTTTCTTTTTTCTAGTTCCATGTATAAAAAACATCTGTTGTTTCACTTGTCGTGTGTGTGTCTCTCTCTCTCTCTCTATATATATATAATATATATATATATACACATATATATGTATTTATACACACATATATATATATATATATTATATATAATGAACTAATAAATTCCAAGGATAAGTACCGAGCACCATTCCAGCAACTTACAGAGTAGCTTGGTGTTGCAGTGACTGCAAGAAATATTGAAATTATAAACAAAGCTTGCTCTTATGTCTAAGATTGAAGAAATAGGAGGAGATAAGCATACATATGTGCAGTGGTAGATAATTATGCCTAACTAACAGTATGTGCTTGAGTGGGTGAATGGCGAAAAACGGGGAAAAATAAAATAAATGCTTCTCAAAATGAGCCTTCAGCAAGCTTATAGTCTCCAAGAAGGAGACAATCTCCAATGGGGAGGAAACTCACTAACATATAACTCCTGGTCGGATACCGATATTTCGAAACCTGATTGTTTCTCTTCAGTGACCGCGGAAAGTGGTAATTTGACTCCTCTGCCTTTCCGGTTTTAAAAAGAATGCTATCCCCGAAGAAGGCTGGTGTGCAATACCGTAGTATGTTTGTTGAGTTTTCAAAAAACCAACCAAAGGTGCCACCTAAGAAGCAAAAGAAAATCATGAAAGAGCAAAACAAGCTACATTTTCTTGTGAAAAGTAGAAAATATAAAAAGATAACCTCTTAGACACAAGTGCTGAGGGCCAGTTCTTGGAATGAATCCGCAAGGGACTAAATTACAATGAACTAATAAATTCCAAGGATAAGTACCGAGCACCATTCCAGCAACTTACAGAGCAGCTTGGTGTTGCAGTGACTGCAAGAAATATTGAATTATAAACAAAGCTTGCTCTTATGTGGCACCTTTGGTTGGTTTTTTGAAAACTCAACAAACATACTACGGTATTGCACACCAGAATTCTTCGGGGATAGCACACACACACACACACGCACACACACACACACACACACACACACACACACACACACACACACACACACACACACACACACATGCACCACACACACACACACACACACACACACACATCACACACCCACACACACACACACACACACACACACACACCACACACACACAACACACACGCGGGACACACACACACACACACACACACACACACACACACACACACACACACACACGTTGGCGCGCGCTATAAGTATCACTAACACACAAATACAGAAGGAATACACAGATAGAAAGGCATAGACAGGCAGACAGACAGAGACAGACAGACAGATTGTTAGATAGATGGATGGATAGATATGTAGATAGATAGATAAATAGATAGATAGATAGATAGATGGATAAATATATAGATGGATATATAGATAGATATGTAGATAGACAGGTACAAAGTTAGTTAGATAGATAGATAGATAGATAGATAGATAGATAGATAGATAGGTAGGCAGGTAGATATGATAAACCCTGGGCCCAGATGCCTTCAATTTCCAAACAGCGGGTGGAATCAATATCTAAAGCCGTTCCAGCTGAAATAGTATAACTTTAAAAGACAAGGGGGGGGGGGGAGGGTAGGAGAGGTAATCCTTCTCCAGTCAGTTTTCTGACAGCATTTGACATTTGTCCCTCAAAGAACAGGTCAATGGAACGAGCAAGCAGCAACTGGTTTGCTTGGTAAAGAGTTCACATCTGACAACTTGCTTCACTTTCTTTGCCCCCCCCCCCCCCCCCCCCCCCC
Source organism: Conus canariensis (assembly GCA_033310375.1). NCBI lineage: Eukaryota > Metazoa > Mollusca > Gastropoda > Neogastropoda > Conidae > Conus > Conus canariensis. The sequence goes on from CM065732.1 coordinate 69,829,419, forward strand.
TCTCTTACTCCCAGTGGATATTTCCCCCATATTCATTCCGGCTTCTCCTGATGCAGCGACACCCATGGTAGTCATGTCACAGACCCTGTTCTGCTGGCACCGTGATCCTTCAGTCTGTTGCCGTTTGAATGCATTGGATTCTGAACACGCAAAAACAAAATCCCTCTTCCCCAAATCTTCTCCCTCAATAAATCTGTCTCTCTGTCTCTGTCTCTCTGTCTCTGGTCTCTGTCTCTCTCTGTCTCTCTCTGTCTCTCTCTCTCTCTCTCTCTCTCTCTCTCTCTCTCTGTCGTTATGAGTGTGTGAGTGAGTGTGTGAGTGAGTGTGTGTGTGTGTGTGTGTGTGTGTGTGTGTGTGTGTGTGTGTGTGTGTGTGTGTGTGTGTGTGTGTGAAACAACACCATTCAATATCCATTCCGTTATAGTTTATCAAATGCTTTTAGTGCACTCAGATACTCTCTCTCTCTCCTCTCTCTCTCTCTCTCTCTCTCTCTCTCTCTCTCTCTCTCTCTCTCTCTCTCTCTCTCTCTCTCTGAGGCAGGGGAACGGAGAAGAGAGACAGACAGACAGTCAGAGAATGAATGTGTGTGTGTGTGTGTGTGTGTGTGTGTGTGTGTGTGTGTGTGTGTGTGTGTTGTGTGTGTGCTGTAGTTGTTAAGTCGATCTGATTACCTCATTTACGGTTGAAGCTGTATTCCCTCAAGGTTCCATCTATAATTCAGTCCAGTTATTGATATAATGAACTGTCTACCATTCCTCATTGCGTTTTTGACGTATGTTTGCAGACGACGCTACTTTACATGCTGCTCACTACACATTACACGACATTTCTTTTCATTACAGAAAAGTTGCGACGTGGTCTGGACACAGGCGTGTGCATGATTTTTTTATAATTGCCTACTAATCCTTGCCAGAACAAGTCACAACTTTTCACGTATTACTCAGTCCTATGTACAGCTACAAGGAAAACTATTGAGGAAACTGATTATAAGAATAATCTGGTGGTCATATCAAAATTAATGCTTTTTTGTGTCTGCCGGTATTCATTTGTAATTCCTGTGTTGAATCTCATGTTAACCATCACTTTGCCGTCTTGGATTTTGCCAGTGACAGCATCGTGAAATCTTTGTTCTTTAATCCTCTTAACGTCGTCTTCCCTCATTCTTTCTGACCATCAACATTAAGGAATTCTTCTCGAAAATGGAAGCTAATCTAAAGTAAAGCATTTTCATGTGAAAGATAATGTCGGATCGTGCCCTTATGTCTTTGAAAAGTAAATCTGAGCTTTAATTGATTCGTCATATCTGCAAGATTATGCTACCTCTCTGTGGATTCTGCTATCTCTCTGTGGATTATGCTACCTCTCTGTGGATTATGCTACCTCTCTGTGGATTATGCTACCTCTCTGTGGATTCTGCTACCTCTCTGTGGATTCTGCTACCTCTCTGTGGATTCTGCTACCTCTCTGTGGATTATGCTACCTCTCTGTGGATTGTGCTACCTCTCTGTGGATTATGCTACCTCTCTGTGGATTATGCTACCTCTCTGTGGATTATGCTACCTCTCTGTGGATTATGCTACCTCTCTGTGGATTTATCTTGGTGGATCCGGCGGATGGAACAGGCAACAACTCATTGCAGTGAACGGGAACCTAAGCCATGACCAGTAGGAACCTAAGCCATGACCAGTAGGAACCTAAGCCATGACCACTAGGAACCTAAGCCATGACCAGTAGGAACCTAAGCCATGACCAGTAGGAACCTAAGCCATGACCAGTAGGAACCTAAGCCATGACCAGTAGGAACCTAAGCCATGACCAGTAGGAACCTAAGCCATGACCAGTAGGAACCTAAGCCATGACCAGTAGGAACCTAAGCCATGACCAGTAGGAACCTAAGCCATGACCACTAGGAACCTAAGCCATGACCAGTAGGAACCTAAGCCATGACCAGTAGGAACCTAAGCCATGACCAGTCGGAACCTAAGCCATGACCACTAGGAACCTAAGCCATGACCAGTAGGAACCTAAGCCATGACCAGTAGGAACCTAAGCCATGACCAGTAGGAACCTAAGCCATGACCACTAGGAACCTAAGCCATGACCAGTAGGAACCTAAGCCATGACCAGTAGGAACCTAAGCCATGACCACTAGGAACCTAAGCCATGACCAGTAGGAACCTAAGCCATGACCAGTAGGAACCTAAGCCATGACCAGTAGGAACCTAAGCCATGACCAGTAGGAACCTAAGCCATGACCAGTAGGAACCTAAGCCATGACCAGTAGGAACCTAAGCCATGACCAGTAGGAACCTAAGCCATGACCAGTAGGAACCTAAGCCATGACCAGTAGGAACCTAAGCCATGACCAGTAGGAACCTAAGCCATGACCAGTAGGAACCTAAGCCATGACCAGTAGGAACCTAAGCCATGACCACTAGGAACCTAAGCCATGACCAGTAGGAACCTAAGCCATGACTACTAGGAACCTAAGCCATGACTACTAGGAACCTAAGCCATGACTACTAGGAACCTAAGCCATGACCAGTAGGAACCTAAGCCATGACCAGTAGGAACCTAAGCCATGACCAGTAGGAACCTAAGCCATGACCAGTAGGAACCTAAGCCATGACCAGTAGGAACCTAAGCCATGACCAGTAGGAACCTAAGCCATGACCAGTAGGAACCTAAGCCATGACCAGTAGGAACCTAAGCCATGACCACTAGGAACCTAAGCCATGACCAGTAGGAACCTAAGCCATGACTACTAGGAACCTAAGCCATGACTACTAGGAACCTAAGCCATGACCAGTAGGAACCTAAGCCATGACCAGTAGGAACCTAAGCCATGACCAGTAGGAACCTAAGCCATGACCAGTAGGAACCTAAGCCATGACCAGTAGGAACCTAAGCCATGACCAGTAGGAACCTAAGCCA
>CM065732.1:69834852-69837352 GCA_033310375.1 Conus canariensis
GAGGAGAGAAAGGAGGAGGCAGAGGAAGAGGAGAGAAAGGAGGAGGAGGAGGAGGAGGAGAGAAAGGAGGAGGGGAGGAGGAGGAGAGAAGAGGAGGAGGAGGAGGGAGAGAAAGGAGGAGGGAGGAAAGGAGAAAAGGGGAGGGAGAGAGGAAGAGGGGGAGAAGGAGGAGGAGAGAGAAAGGAGGAGGGGAGGAAGAGGAGAGAAAGGAGGAGGAGAAAGGAAGGAGAGAGGAGAAGAGGAGAGAAAGGAGAGGGAGGAGGAGAGAAAGGGGAGGGAGAGGAGAGAAAGGAGAGGAGGAGGAAGAGGAGAGAAGAGGAGGCGGAGGAAGAGGAGAGAAAGGAGGAGGAGGAGGAAGAGGAGAGAAAGGAGGAGGGGAGGAAGAGGAGAGAAAGGAGGAGGAGGAGGAAGAGGAGGGGAAGGGAGGAGAGAGAGAAAGGAGGGAGGAGGAAGAGGAGAGAAAGGAGGAGGAGGAGGAAGAAGAGGAGAGAAGAGGAAGGAGAGGAGAGGAGAGAAGAAAGAGAGAAAGGAGGGCGGAGGAAGAGGAGAGAAAGGAGGAGGCGAGGAGAGAGGAGAGAAAGGAGGAGGAGAGGAAGAGGAGAGAGGAGGAGGAGGAGGAAGAGGAGAGGAAGGAGGAGGAGGAAGAGGAGAGAAAGGAGGAGGGGGAGGAGAGGAGAGAAAGGAGGAGGAGGAGGAAGAGGAGAGAAAGGAGGAGGGGAGGAAGAGGAGAGAAAGGAGGAGGCAGAGGAAGAGGAGAGAAAGGAGGGGGGAGGAAGAGGAGAGAAAAGAGGAGGCGGAGGAAGAGGAGAGAAAGGAGGAGAAGAGGAGGAAGGAGGAGAGAAAGGAGGAGGAGGAGGAAGAGGAGAGAAAGGAGGAGGTGGAGGAAGAGGAGAGAAAGGAGGAGGAGGAAGAGGAGAGAAAGGAGGAGGACGGGAGGAGGAGGAGAGAAAGGAGGAGGAGGAGGAAGAGGAGAGAAAGGAGGAGGTGGAGGAAGAGGAGACAAAGGAGGAGGAGGAGGAGAGGAGAGAAAGGAGGAGGTGGAGAAGAGGGAGAAAGGAGGAGGAGGAAGAGGAGAGAAAGGAGGAGGAGGAGGAGAGAAAAAAAAAGGAAAAAAGACAGAAGATTAGAAAAAAGTAGAAGAAGAAGGAGAAAGAGGAGGAGAAGGGGGAGGAGGAAGAGAAGGAGAGGATGAAAAAACACCGTTGCATGTAAACAATGTAAGCAGTGTGGAAACCAAGCAAAGTGACCAAAACGCCAATTAAAGACAGCAAGTTGTTGGAGCTATTCTTGTCGTTTTCGCTGAACGTCTACTATAGAATGCAGACTGTTGTTGTTGCTGTTGGTGGTGGTGGTGGTGTGTTGCTGTTGTTGTGGTTGTTGCCACTGTTGTTATTTCTGTTTGGGGCTAAAACTTATGTGTGTGTGTGTTGTGTGTGTGTGTGTGTGTGTGTGTGTGTGTTGTGGTGTGTGTTAGTGGCATGTGCATATATTGCATGCGTGCCGTGTGTGTATGTGTGTGTATGTGTGTTGTAGTGTGTGTGTGTGTGTGTGTGTGTGTGTGTGTGTGTGTGTGTGTGTTGGAATGTGTGGGTGCATGTGCACAACGCCTGTGTATAGTGTCCCCTTTAGTACTGCGTCTTCTTTGTGTTTAAATCTTTGGTCCTGTTTGCTGTTGACGTCATTTTCATCTTGGTCCTGTTGCTGTGACGTCCCTTTTCATCTTGCCTGTTTGCTGTTGACGTCCATTTTAATCTTTGGTGCTGTTTGCTGTTGACGTCCATTTTCATCTTTGGTGCTGTTTGCTGTTGACGTCCATTTTCATCTTGGTCCTGTTGCTGTTGACGTCCATTTTCATCTTGGTCCTGTTTGCATTGACGTCCATTTTAATCTTTGGTCCTGTTTGCTGTTGACGTCCATTTTAATCTTTGGTGCTGTTTGCTGTTGACGTCCATTTTAATCTTGGTCTGTTTGCGTTGACGTCCATTTTAATCTTGGTTCCTGTTTGCTGTTGACGTCCATTTTCATCTTGGTCCTGTTTGCTGTTGACGCCATTTAATATTGGTCCTGTTGCTGTTGAACATCATTTTAATCTTGGTCCTGTTTGCTGTTGACGTTCCATTTTAATCTTGGTCCTGTTTGCTGTTGACATCATTTTAATCTTGGTCCTGTTTGCTGTTGACATCCATTTTATCTTGGTCCTGTTTGCTGTTGACGTCCATTTTAATCTTGGTCCTGTTTGCTGTTGACGTCCATTTTAATCTTGGTCTGTTTGCTGTTGACGTCCATTTTAATCTTGGTCCTGTTTGCTGTTGACGTCCATTTTAATCTTGGTCCTGTTTGCAGTTGACGTCCATTTTAATCTTGGTCCTGTTTGCTGTTGATGTCCATTTTCTTACCTTGTTTTCTTCTCTTTGCCTTCAGCTGTTACCAAACTACTTCTACTACTACTACTACTATGCTACTACTACTATACTACTACTGCTACTACTAATCTGTACTA
>CM065732.1:69842352-69877352 GCA_033310375.1 Conus canariensis
TCAAGTTTGACAAGACAATGCTGCTAGGTTCCTCGGTTCCATGCACTGCCGACACCTCTGACTGGCGTAAATTTAGTTCTGTCAGTAATAGTCAGCTGCTTGGTTTGGGGGTCTTTTTTCCCTTTCCCCAGAGTCTAATGATAAGTCAGGACATGTCCAATTTGGGGGGTTATTTGTTTACCTTTTTTCCTTTCTTCTTCTTCTTCTTTTCTTCTTCTTCTTCTTCTTCTTCTTCTTCTTCTTTTCTTCTTCTCCTCATCCTCCTCCTCCTTCTCCTTCTTCTTCTTCTTCTTTTTCTTCTTCCCCTTCTTCTCTTCTCCTTTTCTCTTCTCCTTCTTCTCCTTCTTTTTTCTTCTTCTTCTTTTCTTCTTCCTCTCCTGCTTTTCCTTCTACTTTTCTTCTGCACTGTCTTCTTTCTTCTTCTTGCTCTTCTTGTTCTCGTTCTTGTTTTCTTTGTTTTCAAATGGAGTGACTGAGGGCAGAGAATGAAGCAAAAATTTTTAGAAAGAGAGGGGGTTAGTTACCGCCAAGGACATTGACAAACAAAGCACAGGACAAGACACAATGCAGTTCGATCTCTTGGGTCTTCTTCAGGCAAAAAAAAAAAAACAGATACATTTAACTTTTAGGACAGTACAAACAAAGAACGAAGAGTGATTATCTGTCATGTGTTCAGAACAAAAATGGCTTCCAGACGGAAACGACCGAGGGGATTATGGGAGAGGAAAAGGAGGGGGGGGGGGGGTTGAACCGATGGGGTTTGTAGGTTGTGTAGCTGGTTTAGTGGGTGGTATTGATATACTTGTGATGGTTGTGGTTAAGGTGGATTGATAGTAGTGCTAAGTGGGGGGGGGGGGGGATGTTATATTATATTATATAAAAATATTTATATATATATATATATAATAAATTGATAATACAATTAAAGATATAAGAAAGGATAGTAATGATAATAATGATAGTAGTAGTAATTAAAATAATCATAAATAGATGAATAAAATGAAAGTAATTGTAATTTAAAAAAAAGGAATGAAAATAATCAAGTGATAAATAAATAAAATGATTTTGCTGGGTGGTGAAGGAGGGGGATAGTAGTTATGCGTGGGTAGTTGTATAAGGTGTGTGGGTAATGTTAATAAGGGAGGGAAGGGGATGGCAACGATTAATGGGTTGGGTAAGGTTTAATTGGGGGAGGGGGGGGGTTGGGGAAAAGAGAGAACAAAAGGGGTGGGTGGGGAGGAGGGTAAGTGTGTGTGGGGGGGGGGGGGGGGAAGACGAGGGAGAGCTCATGTCTCTCCATCCACTATGGGGTGGGGGGTATGGGTGTGGGGGATTGGGAAGTTCATACAAACAGTGCTGTTGAAAAAGTAAACAATGTGTGGGATGATGTTCATCCTAAAGGTGAAATAATGTGTTGGATTAATATGCTATGTTGGTTGAGAAAAGGGAGGAATGATCAATGAAAAACAGGGTATCATGTGTTACACACACACACACACCACACACCACACAAAACACACACACCAACACACAACACACAGAAAGACAGGGGGGGACCACATGTAAAACAGTATTCTGGGTGAGTTATGATCATAATGAGACTAACTGTGGAAGGTTTTAAACACACATTTTCCCACAAAACACACACACACCACACACACACACACAACACACCACACACACACACTCACTCACTTTTAAAAAAATCATCATTAATCAGTCACTGATGGGTGATGATCATGTGAGTCAACAGTAACAATAGGAGGTCTTCTTCTCCGTTCACTAAGGCAGGACTCCTGGAGGTACTGGCAAAGGCTGTTGTATGGTGAAGGTTCTCCAGCGGTCGATAACGTTTTGCACTCATAGGTGTTTTGGGCCAGTCTAGGTTTCTACTTTGAGTGTTGTGGGAATGTTCGCTGTCTGTCTGTCCATGTGTCAGAAAAAATGGCCGCTGACAGTTGCACTCATAGGTGTGTGTGGCAGGCTAGGTTTCTACTTTGAGTGTTGCTGGGAATGTTCCGCTGTCTACTACTATCATTATTATCATTACTATCCTTTCTATATCTTTTATTGTATTATCAAGTTATTTTATTATATATATATATATATATATATAATATATATATATATATATAAATCCCCCCCCCCCCCCACCCCCCCCACTTAGCACTATTACCAATCCACCTTAACCACAACCATCACAAGTATATCATACCACTCCACTAAACCAGCTACACAACCTACAAACCCCATCGTTTCACTCCCCCCCCCCCTCCCCCCCCCCCCCCCCCCCCCACCAAATTTCCCTGTCCACCATGTCAATAATCGCTGGAGGGTCGTGTTGATTCATCCTCTTTCATCCTCCCTTCCCATCCCTCTAAGCCCCCTAATGACCCGCCCCTCCCCCCCCCCCCATAGCTAAGTCCCTCTCCCTTCCCTTCTCTTCCCCCTCATTGAAATGAACAGATCCTCGTTGTGTGTCCCTGGGTGCTGTCCATTCTGGCTGGGAGGGGCGATAACATTATTGGATTGGTTTCTCTGGGAATGCGCGCCTGCGTTCCCTTCAATGATTGCCTCCCAACAAACTAGTCAATAGGATGTCGCTTTAGTGTGTGTGTGTGTGTGTGTGTGTTGTGTGTGTGTGTGTGTGTGTGTGTGTGTGTGTGTGTGTGTGTGTGAGTGTGTGTGTGCGTGCGTGCGTGTGTGCTTGCGTGCATGTATGTGTGTGTGAGTGTGTGTGTGTGTGTGTGTGTGTGTGTGTGTGTGTGTACGTGTTATGTGTGTACGTGCGCCTGTTTAAGAGTGTCCCCTATTAGTACTGCTGTTCTTTTTTTTGGGGGAGGATGAATCCTTGGTCCTGTTTGCCATTGTTGTTGATTTTCTTCCTTGTCTGACCAGCACGGTAAGATGATGGCTATGTGAATATCTGCTAAGTCGTGTCCCCTAGACCCTTACCTTCAGTTTTTCTTAGTTCTTAGTTATTAATGATTCAGTCCTGCTGTTAAACCATGGCACTGTGCACTGGTAGCTTGGCTGATGCAGTGCAGTGTGTGTGGACAATCAACATACAGGGACACCTCCTTGAGGAAACTGAAACTGAACGTTGATCTACACAGCAGCACTGGACTCCTTCTGTTGCATCGCCGGCGCCGGCACAAAGAGCAGTTGAGATCAGATCGTCCTCAGGTAACCCAACAGAGGGGACACTTCATGGCTGCCGTGTCACGTTGTATAGTGTGCTGTGGTTCTTGTTCTGATTGAATTCACACACAAACACCACCAGCTGTCCCCTCAGTGACACTAATTGTTTAGTTGTGGATTCGTCATGGATCAATTCACACACAACACCACCGGCTGTCCCCTCAGTGACCTAATTGTTTAGCTGTGGATCCGTCATGGATCAATTCACACACAACACCACCGGCTGTCCCCTCAGTGACACTAATTGTTTAGCTGTGGATCCGTCATGGATCAATTCACACACAACACCACCGGCTGTCCCCTCAGTGACACTAATTGTTTAGCTGTGGATCCGTCATGGATCAATTCACACACAACACCACCGGCAAAGAACCTTTAGTGACACTTATTGCTTGGTTGTGGATCCATCATGGATCAATTCACACACAACACCACCGGCAAAGTCCCCTCAGTGACGTTAATTGTTTAGTTGTGGATTCGTCATGGATCAGTCCTCCTGAGGAGGGGTCACCACAGGAGGAGGGGTCACCACAGGAGGAGGGGTCACCACAGGCGTCCAGCGACAGTCAATGAACTGGCCTAAAGTACATCTGTCTACTGTTGGTACTGCTTCTTCTCATTCTTGTTCTCTCTCTCTCTCTCTCTCTCTCTCTCTCTCTCTCTCTCTCTCTCTCTCTCTCTCTCTCCCTCCCTCTCTTTTCTCTCTCTCTCTGTTCATCAAAATTGTCTGTCATCATAATCAAACTTCTTCTTCTTAGGAACAGTCCAAAAATCAGAACAAACTATGTTCACCATATTAGTGTTCGCAAAATAATGAAGGACGGATCACATTCGTATCCGACTGTGACCTCTTTCTTTCCAATGTAACAGAACGTCTTATTAAGAAAGAACCACAGCTTGCACTTTAGTGATTGCCTGCCAGGTTTGACGCAAATGTGTCCATATGTACTCACATCAATTATTGGCATGCCTACATTTTCATGCAGCTTCTGTCTGACATGGTTGACGCCAAGCTTCAGAAGATGGATACCTTGCTCACTTGGTCGCTTGGTCGTGTGGCTGGAGTCCAATCCATTATAGCTTCTCTTGTTTGTCGCATCACATGATTATAGATTGTTTTTCTTAACAGAAAAAAATCATAACTCCTGTCATACTCTACTGATTGGATATATTCTGTTGCCATTTTGTTTGGGTGTTTTGCTCTCTATGAGAAGAAGAAGAAGAAGAAGTCTTTCACTTCTCTGTAAGAACTTGGGGGAAAGGGGTGGTGGGAGGACGTTGTGAGGTGCCTATGCCGAGCATTTCCGTTTTTTAAATCTTTGGGTCAAGAAGCTATCCTCTGTGTTATCTGGCATATCTATATAACGAGATTGTGCACGTGAAAGTCCGTGTCGATTGTTTCTGTATGAATAACAATGCAGGCAACGTGACCATTTCTGTATGAAGAACAATGCAGGCAACGTGACCATCTGAATCAGGTCTGACCGTGTTCTTTTTGCATTCCGCTGTCTCCATGGATACCTGAAGGGTGTAGACAACGTCAAAACGTCTGGCATTGATTATTTGTGGTGATGATGGAGTCTTCCAAAAGCAGAAATCATGGAACAGTGGAACTTTTGACGTCATGATTGGGTTTGACAACAGGGACCCTGACGTCATTCTTAAAATTATTTGTCTTTTTTCTGCCTAGTTGAATGTTGCGCGCGGCGGGGGGGAGGGGGGGCATATACCCTGCTGGTTCAACTGTAGGGACCTTCATGTAGTAGAAAGTAGGGGAAATATTTCTTGTCGAACAGTGCATGTGGAAGAAAGAGAAAAGTATTTCTGGTGAAATGCTGGGCCTACGTGTAGGTAAATGTAAAGCTCGCTGAAGGTTGCATATGAAAAGTCAGGGAAAAGTAGCTGGAAAACATCCAAAAATTATCTGAAGTAGGCATCTGTGTGACAACTCCGGGACAAGCAAAGTGCATGTGTGGCTGGGTGGGCGGGTGGCTGGCTGGGTTGGTGTTGTGGCGAGGGTGCACGCGGGTGTGTCTGTTGGTTTTCTTGTTCTGTCTCACCCTCTGTGCCCTCGCCACGTCATTACTCCCACACTCCTCAGTGCCTCCTCCATACATAGTGACACTCCGTGTGGTCCAGTCCTGGCACCACATTCCACAGGGAGCAATGAACATCAAGTCGTCATGAGGCAACTCACCGGAGGAGACACTGCACCCCATAAATCCCCCTGCTGATGTCAATCATTCGTTACTGGAGGAGTCAGGATCAGTGGGCGACCCCATCCGGAGGGCACCATCACGTTCTTCCAACCACAGCGCCATCAAACTTGCAAAGACAGACAACTTTGATACAGTCTCCGTCACACCTGTGGATATGAAGAGGAAGTCCAAACTAACATCACCACAACAGCAAGCATGAAGTGCCACAGAATTTGAGACTTTTCACTCCTCGCTTTCTGTCATTATATCCTGGTGTCAACCAGCCCTTGGGAATACAGACACCTGCAGTGCTGGTCAGGAAATGTGAGCAACACTCTCAGACGGGCATTCATCAAGTGGATGAAATGCGACTGGATTCCAGTCTTCTGAACTGAGCTTGTAACAACACACTCAGCTCCGTGTAGTAAAAGTTTTTCAGGGTCGAAGAAAATCTGAAGTTACAATTCGCGTGTTTTGAAACGCGTCTTTTCCCCTCTTTCCCGCTCTACACTCACGTCTATTCTTTCTTGTATTTATTGACTTTCTTCCTACTCTTCTTCGACTTTTTCTTTTGACAAGACAAAGCAAACCTCAAGATTGCTGTATGCATTATTTGATTTTCTGCATGCCTTTTGGTCGAGTAAGAGCTCATGTTTAACTCCGGGTGAATCTCGACATTGATGTCTTCCGAGTCCGCGCTCAGACAACCCTTTCTTCTCCTTCTTCTTTTTCTTCTTCTTCTTCTTCTATCACTCTCCTTATCTACTCCTAGTTACTCCACTCATCCCTCATCTTCTGCCTCCCCACCCTACCCCACCCTCTTCTTTCCCTACTCTTTCTTTATCCCTGGCATCTAAGTCTTCACAGAGACAGACTCGGGGGGTTGGGGGGGGGGGGGGGGATATTGAATTCTAAAGCTGGTCCCGTCCCGTGTATGCAGTTACCAGGCGGATCGCATTCCGCGAGACAGCAAATCATGTTTCTGAGTGTGTAACGTGTGTCTTTTGTTCTTGTTGTGTTGTTAGATGGTGGTCTTGTGGTGGTGGCGGTGATGGTGAAGGTCATTTCGTCTCTGTTGCTGTTGTAGGTGTCGTTGTTGTTGTTGTTGTTGTTGTTGTTGTTGTTCTTCTTCTTCTTCTTCTTCTTCTTCTTCTTCTTCTTCTTGGTGAGCGATGAGGGAAGATGAGGGATGAGGGAAGATGAGGGAAGAGTTCACAGAAAGGAAGAATGTAGACATTCAGATGATACACATGAATCCAAGGTAGAGAAAAGGACCATCGTGCCTCCCTGTCACTGCAGCACGTTTGCCTGTAAACATCCCCCCCCCCCCCCCCCTGTCCCTGAGTTCACTATGCTCCTTTGTGAACTGTGCATTCCTAACAAACTTTGAGCGGTTTACTTGCCCTGGGTATGCACATTGTGAAGAGGAAACAATTAAAGGCTTCTTATCATACTGACAAGTGTGTGTGTGTGTGTGTGTGTGTGTGTGTGTGTGTGTTTTGTGTGTGTGTGTGTGTGTGTTCGTGCGCGCGCGCGCGCTCGGGGGAGAAGGGGAGGCGAGCACGAGGAAGAAGGAGGGAGGGATGGGTGAGTTAGGAAGCACCAAATGCACACGTCAATGACGGATCAACACTGAAAGTCGTAAATGGGAGGAAAGACAGGAAGAAGGAATGAGAAAAGGAAAGATAGGATGACATAAAGAAAAAAGAAAGAAAGGGGAAGGGGCGAGAACGGATGAAGTAAAGTAGGAAGGCAGAAAGGAAGAATAGGGGAAAAGGGGGCGGAGATGAAGAACACCGAAAGGAGGAAGAAGGAGGGGGAAAAGACGAAGGAAGGACAGAAGGAGAACAGGAAGAAAGGAAATGAAAAAATGAGTACCTGATAAGATGAACAAGGGAGGGGAGGGGATAAGGAATGAGGGAGAATGATGGAATGGAAGAAAACAGAAGAAATAAGGAGTGGCGGAAAAGATGCACGGGATGAAGGAAAGAAAGAAAGAATTCAAGACCCACGAAAGGAAGAAAAAAGAACGAGGCAAAAGATGGACAGATTGAAGGGAGAAAAACGGAGAAAGGTAAGGAGACAAATATCATGGAGGAGGGGATGAAAGTAAGAAAGATGTGAGAGAAAAAGACATCATATGGTGGAAGGGGAGGGGGGGGGGGATTAAGAAATGGCAGGATGACGGAAAAGAACAAAGAAGAGAATGAGAAGAAAGAAAGGAATGGGAAAATGAGGGCGGGGTAAACGGAAGAAAGGAATAACTGATGAAGGAGAGAAAGAAAGGAAGCAAGGAAGAAAAAAGAGAGCTAAAACAGAAGGAGAAGGAGTCAAAAAGGGCAGACGGAGAAAAGACAGAAAGGAAGAAAGAGAGAAATAAACGAGAGAGGGAGAGAAGGAAAAAGAAGCAGAATGTTAAAGAAAGGAAGAAGGGATGGAAGAAAGGAACAGAATGGAGAAAAGAAAGAAGAAGAAAGAAAAGAAAGAAAGAAAGAAAGAAAGAAAGAAAGAAAGTAAAACGCGAAGAAAAAACTTCTTCTTCTTCTTCTTCTTTTTCTTCTTCTTCTTCTTCTTCTTGTCATCTTTCTTCTTCTTCTTCTTCTTCTTCTTCTTCTTCTTCTTCTTCTTCTTCTTCTTCTTCTTCTTGCTCTTCTTCTTCTTCTTCTAAAATCTTATTCAGCTTTTGTGGGTTCATTATTGATAAGATTTTCACGAATAAGAGAGTTTTGAAAGATTGAGACAATTTGTCTTACATCTGAACAGGACGGCAGTGTGGCAAGGAGTTGGGGGATCCATTCCACAGTGTGGCAAGGAGTTGGGGATCCATTCCACAGTGTGGCAAGGAGTTGGGGGATCCATTCCACAGTGTGGCAAGGAGTTGGGGAACCATTCCACAGTGTGGCAAGGAGTTGGGGGATCCATTCCACAGTGTGGCAAGGAGTTGGGGGATCCATTCCACAGTGTGGCAAGGAGTTGGGGGATCCATTCCACAGTGTGGCAAGGAGTTGGGGGATCCATTCCACAGTGTGGCAAGGAGTTGGGGGATCCATTCCACAGTGTGGCAAGGAGTTGGGGGATCCATTCCACAGTGTGGCAAGGAGTTGGGGGATCCATTCCACAGTGTGGCAAGGAGTTGGGGGATCCATTCCACAGTGTGGCAAGGAGTTGGGGGATCCATTCCACAGTGTGGCAAGGAGTTGGGGGATCCATTCCACAGTGTGGCAAGGAGTTGGGGGATCCATTCCACAGTGTGGCAAGGAGTTGGGGGATCCATTCCACAGTGTGGCAAGGAGTTGGGGGATCCATTCCACAGTGTGGCAAGGAGTTGGGGGATAGAGAAAGTTAATATCTAGGTTCTATCCCACCACATCTTATTTTGCACGAAAACCCCCCTTTTCACAAACAAATCTCGTCCATCTCATGCTACTTTTTGCCAAAATTAACACCTTTTTACAATCAAAATTAACATGCAAAAACCTCCAAAATTGACGTAATCGTTATTTTAAAATGGGGGGCTTACGTGCAAAACAAAAAAATGGGTGATATAGAACCTAAATATTAACTTTCTCTCTGATTAACGCCCGCGGGATTGAGCCCTTACTATTGTTCTAGTACGCTCTTCTACTTCCAGCACTACCAACAAATCAGAACAAACAACCGGCCTTCCATCTTGGTTAGTTATTTTTACACACACTGAATTTATAGACCCCGCAACTAATTCTTTAAACCGACTGTTTTCACCAAATGTGCTTAACTGATAATCGCAAAACCCCGCCTTAATTGATGGTAGTACTCTTAGAACTGTAGATGGATGGCCATCAAATAAATTAGTATCTGTTTTTAACTCTCGTAAATGGACATACAACATTGGGTTCACGAGAAAATCAGATGGTTCATTGCTTTCAAATTGATAGATGTCTTCTCTTGTACTAAATTTATAAGATCTGCTAGTACTGTGGAAGCCCAAGATTCTAGCAAGGCCTTTAGGAAAAGTGTATTCTCTTCTTTCTTCTGGTGGAAAATGCACAGTAATTCTGAGGTTTGCTTCGTTAATTTTTAGCAATATGCCTAATTCGATAAATACTTCTTTTAAAGAACAAAAGTTGTAATAACCTTCTGGTATTTTTTCATGAGTTATTTGATTGCCCCCCTCGTTACTAATATTAATCCAGTTATTCTGAGCTTCTTCAGATATATTAAACCACTTAACTTTAAAACCAATTTCTCTAAGAGCAACCCTACTATCACCGCGCCTATTGTCAATTGGATACTTTAAGAACACACGCGTGTTTTGTTTAGTTATATAAATGTGCATCCTTTTTAAATCCTTTTTAAAAAATCTATTTAAAAATGGAACCTTTTAAATATAATGAAAGTGCCACTTACGATGTAGGAGGGGTTTATGAGCCCAAATCTTTGGACTTTAGTAGCCTAACCATCGCAGTGGATGAATCATATGGCTTTCTAGTCAGACTTGTAAACCCACTAACTAGATATTTAAATCCTCCAATAAAGAGTGATAGAGTGCCATCAGCATGGTCATCCAACCCTATGGCTTTTTACCAGAATCAGTTAAATTTTGCCATTTACTGCTCAACTACTGGCTGCGGTGTTTCATATGCAAACCATTTAAACCACCCAAACCTCTTAGTAAGGTCAGTATATAACTTTCATGTTTATTATCAGTATAGGCGCATACTAACTGAACTACAAGTACGCCTCCCCAACGACAACGCGTTTAATCCATTTAACAGCCCAATGGACAATAATGCATATGAAAGAATCTGCAACGAATTTAACATTAACCTTCAAATAACTTTAGACAAAAGTTAGACCGCAATCACGGGTTAGGCACATTGTATTTGTGGGGTCAGCGTAGAGAATATAATTTTGACTACTGGCCCGGCCACACCTCTTTTAAGTCAAACTCCCAAGTTAGATTGGGATCAATAGAACAAAAACACCCCAATGCTTGGGCAACATTTATCTTAGATGAAAGTAAAGGCCTAACAATGCCAGGAGTGCAAAGGCTCAATGACTCCATACGAACGTACGTTTGGTGTCTATTAGGAGCGCAAGCACAGACCAAGTCTAGCATAGTGGATCAATCTACAGGCTTTGACGCCAGAAAACAATTTCTAGCCAATTTAGAAGATGCTATTAACTCTGCTGTTGATTTGCCTTCCAGCATACAAAGGTACCAAAACGTTCTTTCACATGCTAGGTCAAAGGTTGACTTTGTTGTGGGTCATGGATTATACAT
Organism: Conus canariensis; assembly: GCA_033310375.1. Classification (NCBI taxonomy): domain Eukaryota; kingdom Metazoa; phylum Mollusca; class Gastropoda; order Neogastropoda; family Conidae; genus Conus; species Conus canariensis. Next base: position 69,853,015 of record CM065732.1, read on the forward strand.
GCTGCCCTCTGACCTTAGACTGCAGATTGACATGATACAGAATTATAATAATGACATTCTCATAGCCGGAGACGATCAAAACTTAGGACACAATCAAGGCTTAAACACAAGGCCCGCGCCAGCCATTTTAAAAAAAGTATCTAGCCCTGAAAGCGACCCACCGCCACCAGTTATAAGCAGCCCAGAAAGCGACCCACCGCCTGTTGATGTACCTCACCCCGACAGACACACTAGCGAAAAGACAGCCCTTGTTGTGTTTTTAACTTTTACTGGATTAGCCATACTTTATTTCACTAAAAATTAAACCAGCAGCCAGCACTCCTAACGTCCACAGATGGTCAGCCATATAACCAGCCACTTTGCCTACAGTAGACAAAACCCAACTAACAACACTGCCTATTATGCCGGGCAGAGCATCAAGCGCTTTGGCAGCTAACTTCTTTAATAAGTTTGCTAGATGGTGCAGTTGTTTTCTAATCCAACTTTTACCAGGCTGAGGCGTTGGAGGCGCTACTGACCCTGTTGGCGCACTGCCGGTTAATGCATAAACCAGCGTAGAGATAGCAAACCCAACGGCCGTTAATATACTAACTATTGTAATCCCCTGCTCTCTGAACAGAGTCCTTATTCTTTCTGCTAGCGTAGTATTTTCATGAAGTATTCTGTTGATAGTTTCTCTGATTCTGTTTGTTTGGGACGCTATTTTTTTCTCTGTTAGTAGACAGCGCTTCTAACCTGGCCGCCCTTAGTAACATTAAATCTTGTATTTTCTGCTGTATTCTAGCCTTTTCCTCTCGCCCTAAATTGTTATCATCTGCATCGGCCAGTTTATTTCTTTCTTCTTCTATCTCTCTATCTAGCTCACCAAGTTTTGCCAAATTGTTTGTTAGTTCACCCCTTATAGTCTTTAGAGCAGTATTAAGACCCATGATTTCACGCATAGGCAATGGAGAATCATCAATTGTTTTTAATTGTGTCTCCTCATTAAAACTCGCCTCAATTTCTGCTATTAGTTCATCTGCTGTTCGATTTAATTCTTGAAGAGGTATGTTTTGCATTTCAGATCGTGTTGGCAGCCTTTGCCCCAAGTTCTGTAAAGCACTAACAGCCTCAGACCTTAGATTGCCAATAAAGTTTAACTGCCTTTGGTCAGAAATAGGGAGCTCTCTAAGAATTGTGCTCCCGCTTAAAAACTGGGTTGGGTCTGGTTTTGTAGTAAGCCGTACAAGCTTTCCTTTACTAGTTCTTACAAACAAATGATTATTTTCATCTGTTAAAAAATTAGAAACATTAAGCGCTTCTGGCGGCTCTCGCCCTATACTGCCATATAACGATTCAATTATATCTAACAATCGTATTTGGCTTAATCCTGCTCCTTCAAGTTCTTCTTGCAATGAAGGACTCGGCTCTCTTTCTTCATCTTCTTCTTCAATAGGATCAATCGCGCCAAAATCTTCATCAGCCATATTTATATATTTATTATTTTTTGTTTTATAAAAAATGAACCCATACGGCTGCGACCTTGATCCATTCAGAAAAGCGAAGGAACCCCACAGCATAAAAGGCATAAGACAGACTGTGCGGGTTGTAAATAATCCATCAACAATTGAGCCCAATGAAATATTAACAGTAAGATTTAGTGACCTTGGGCCTGACGATGTTATAATGCCAGGCACTGCCAGGCTGTCATTCAAAATAGACATTGAGTCGGCGGATCCTAATGCTACTGTCGTTGCTAACCTGGGCAGGGCCATCATTAAAAATATGGTAATTAAACTGGAGGGTAGAGAAGTCTTCTCACTGAGTAGCGCAGACATTTTTAATCTCTATTCTGATCTTGTGGCTGCCTAGAACAGAAAGGAAAGACAAAATCTTTCAAGGAATCCAGAGCCCAAACGGCATTAAGCACAGGCTTAATGCCGCAGATGCAAAGGAAGACGGGGGAGACCAGGCAATAGCGCGAGCATTTAAGAACAGATTTTGCATCCCTCTAGATTTTGAACTGTTAAAAACCCATCAGCCATATTACCAAGGCGCACTAAGAGACAAACTTACTTACAAACTGACATTCAATGACAGCGGGTCTGTTATTCTATCAGATGACCCAACAGCTAGATACACTGTCAGCAACATCTCTCTTAATTTTGACGTTGTTACTAACCCTGAACTAGCTAGAATAATCTTAAACCAGTATAAAAGTAGGGCGGTTGTTTACTTTGAAAGAGTTTTACACCACAGTCTAGCGATTAAAAACAAGCAAGACACTGTCTGGGAAATAGCTATAAGCAATTCTTTAAGGTCCCTAAAGGGGGTTCTCTTGCTATTTACTGAACCCTCAGCTCCTTTTCAGAGAGAATCTGAGGTGTTTTACAACCCAAAAATTGAGCAGTTGTTTTGCACAGTAGATGGCAAGCCTTTTCAGTTGTATTCGGCTGGACTTTTACCCGACCAACACTTTGATGAAATAAGAAAATTGTTTGCTGGAGGCAGACAGACAAGTCCCATAGCCGATCATGTGTGTAAAAAACTTCACCTTCACGATGTAAGACTCGAAGATTATCTAACAGACAAATATGGACTATGGTTGGATTTTAGATCCACACATGACAACAGACTGCACGGGAGTGGAAGAAGGGTAGGGTCAGATGGCATACTCATACAGATTAATAAGGAAAAGGAGGAGAATGGTCAGATACAAATGCACGTTTTTGTGGTTTATGACGCCCAGCTGAACATTGAAGAAAATAGACTGAAAGAAATAGCCTATTAAAACAGATGGATAGTTTGAACTTTTTACCTAAAGACCCGCACTGTTCGCTTATTTGTGGGATTACTGGGTGTGGGAAAACTGTCTTCGTGCTTGATTTGTTACAAACAGTCTACAGATTTCATTACGAGCACATTGTTATATTCTGCACAACCATTAAGCACAACAAGTCTTACAAAGAAAGGCAGTTTGTTTGGACAGATGAGAATATATTTTTAGTTGATCCTACTGACAAGCTAAGCGACTGTTTAGAACATTACTATAGGCTGTTTGAGGGAACTGAAACGCTGTTTATTATTGATGACTGTTCAGCCGAACAAGACATTGTTAAAAAAAGAAGGACTCTGTCTAAGCTAGCCTTTAGCGGAAGACACGCATTAGTTTCTGTTTGGCTCTTAACTCAAAAATACAATGCTGTCTTAAAAGACTTTAGATCGCAGTTAAAATCAGTCATCTTATTCTATACTAAGGACCGGGACAGTTTTGAAGAATGTTTAAGTGAAAACTATATAATCAGGGACAAGGATGAACTAAAAAAAAATAAAAGAGCAGTTAGAAAAATCTAAGCACGCTAAACTATGCTTACGGACTGACCCGCCAGTTCAATACGTTTGCTTATTATAGATTGCTTATTATAGATTGCTCATTATAGATTGCTCATTATAGATTGCTTATTATAGATTGTTTATTACAGATTGTTTATTATAGATTGCTTATAATAAATTGTTTATAATAAAAAGAATGTCTAGGGGACCAGAATCAAAAGCAGAGCTAGCTCCTAAATGCGTTGCAGTAGAGCTAAAAGATCTAGCAGATACAACTGACTTTGATCTAATAGGAGTGGCAGGAAATGTTTATGGATTTGAATACACCGACGATGGTGTTTACAAACGAATAGAAATTGAAGATAAAAAACGACAGCAATATCCTACCCTGGAAGAGATAAGAAATCTAAGGGCAAACGATTTTGGCAAACACGAATACAAACTTCATAAACGAGAGAATGCCTGGGCGTTGCTTCCTGACATTAACTGGGATTTAAAGTTTGAACTACGAAGCCCCCATGTATACTTTGATAAGAAATACAATTTTAGAAAAGCTTTGAATGAAGGACGCCTTCTTGCTAGCCTAGTCCCAGGATTACAACAGAAAAAGCAGATTGAAATAACCAGGCAGGGCTCTGTATATATGCTGCGGAGAAAGAAGTCCTTAGCTGAAGTGGGGGGTGACACCGTCGGCTTAGAGTTTAACCCAAAACTAGAATCACTGCCTAGAAAAATGACGATGCTTTTTCGCTTATTTATCACTCCAAGGGAGTCTGATCCTAGTTTGCCAGAGCATACGTTAATCAGAGGTGTACAATAAAGTCTGAAAACTTGGGCGGGCCTCTTAGGCTTGTTATTGCTATTACTAAAAACGGGATGAAATAAACACTTCTGTATCATCTGACAAAGTCACTGTGATGGTTGACAATACTAAACTAACAGTGCTTGATTTTATTTTCATTAAGTATGTTGATTTTATTGCGTTTTACTCTGTTGATGAAGTGCTGCCAGAAGGGTTAATAAGAAAATATGTACAAGATTAATCTTAATTAAAAAAAATAATCTTAATTAAAAAATGGATGATCAGGCTCAAAAGTTTAGGTTAGAGCAAATAACTGAACTTCAAGAAGAAATAGAAAGTGACTTGAATAAGTATAGGGTTACTAGAAAGAAATATGCTAAAGTTTTAAATACTCTTTCTTATATAATCACCGGCTCATCAGCTGTAGCGAGCGTAAGTACTGGGTCCGGCGTTGCTCTTTTAGCTACTGGGACCGGAGCGCCAGCCTCTTTAGCATTAGGGAGCATTGGTTTGGGTTTAGGTGCTATGTCTATGATTGTGAGTGCTGTTTTAAAAAATTAACGCCTAAACTACAAAAGCACACTGCCATTGTGGCCCTAGCATCAGCAAAACTTTGTTCATTAAGGCTGAGAATAAGCAAAGCATTGCAGGATGAAAACATTACAGCTGAAGAATTTGAGCATCTTATGGCTGATGGTGAGGATTACAGGCGACAAAAAACTGAACTTCAAAAGGAGTGGAGAAAGACTTTTACTTCGCAACAGGTAGACACTGAGACAATCAAACAGAACATTGAAAAGCAAGCAAACAATCAGTTAAACCCAAAAAATAGACTAAAAATAAGATGTGAACTAAAATAAATAAATAAATCATAAGTTTAACAAAAAAAATAAATAAATCATAAGTTTAACAAAAAAATAAATACTTTTTTTTTTTAACTAATCGGCACCGTGTTTGGGGGACAACTTGCAACTCTTCGCGAACAAACGATCTTTTAGGGACGGGCTTTTTAGACGTAGTAGCACCGCTAGAAGAAAGAGTCTCTCTTAAATAATACACGGGAGGGGTTGTTTTCATAATTCTTTCAACTTCATATACGTCTACGCTCCATATAGGGTCTGTGGCTCTAATTCTAACATCGCCCTCTGCCTCTCCAGGCGCATACAAGTATCTTACTTTTAGTCCAAAAGGTAAGAGTTTTTGATTACCTTGGATGTCTTCAGTAATGCTTTTTTTTTTTTTTAATTTGATCGCGTTCACTGGCTTAAGACCCGTTGCTTTAAATTCTTCATTGTTCATGGCGCGTAAGACTGCTGGCAATCTCCTAACCCATTCTGTGTTGCGTGTTCTGTCCATAAGGTCTCTATGATATTGATAGGTAAACAGACGCTCAGCTAGATTCTTATTAAAGTTTTCTACTAGGGCCTGGGAGCGATGGTTGCCCGGAATTCCTCTCTTAACTGTAACCCGGTGTCTTAAAAAACAACTGGTTTACAGCTCCTTTAAACTCTTTCCCATCATCAACCTGGATCAACCTAGGATACTTTAATGGGCCTCGCATGTATATTTGCTGTAAAGCCACAGCCACAGCAGTTGAGCTTTTATCTGTTAAAGGCTCAGCGTCTTTATACCTTGAAGCCATGTCAACAACAGTCAGGGCATACTTAAACTTTTTTCTTCTAACTTTGTCATGTGGAAGGTACAACAAGTCCATCTGGTGGGTGTCATTAGGAACTGAGTTAACAAATCGAGGTCTTATTATTCTTTTTGGGGCAGGCAGATATATTTGCCAGATCGCTTGTTTTGAAAGCCAGTCTTTCGCTTCTGATTCAGACACCCTAGCAGCTTTACTCAGTTTATCAATAGCGGCCTTTCCTTTCCAATACCCTCCAGGAGAATAATATATTTTGTACTTCGTATCGTCCATAAGAAGGGGCTGTTTTTATTACATTTTTAACTATGTTTTTAGATTGAATATGCAAGAAGAAAGATTGCTCCCATAGCGCCTATAATAAAGCCTATTTCCACCATTTTCTGATCCTCAGATGGTTCATAAAAGTCAGACAGTTCTGGCGGTGACGATGTTAGAAACTTCTTTCCCGTCACTAAGTAATATTCATTCATTGCATCATCAACGTCTGTAAATGTGTGCTCCGCATGTCCCTGTTCTCTTAACTTTTTATTAATAAAGTCTAAGTGAGCAATTCTCCTTTTCTCGTAAGCGTCTCTTGCCTTAGCTAAATCTTCCATTGCCTTGTTATGGCGTTCTCTTTCTTCATCAGACCGCAATTTACTAAACGTATAATTACTGCCAGAGAAAGCCAATGCATTAACAATAGCCCCGCCCACCATCAGAACTAATCCGGACATCTTTTTATAAATGAATGAATCTTTTTTAGAATGAATATTTTTTATAAATCAATCTGCCTAAATGCATTAATCTTTTTATGCATTGATGTTTTCTGGGATAATCCCCTGTGCAACAAGAAAGTCTTTTGAGGCAATCCCCGCCGTTATTACAGCTATAACCTAAACAACATCCTCAATGTCTAACCTTCCTAGATCAGCTGGCCTCATTTTAAACATGTTTTTTGCTAACATGCTATATCCTATACTAAGGCCGCCGATTACAGCAGAGTGGTAAATCGTATTGATGATCTTTGCAGTGCTCATATTTTTTATTAACTAAAAAAATAATTAAAATAATCATAATATGAAAGACTGCCTATGTGCTTTTTAATCAGATAATCTTTTGTTGCTAGAGCTAAAAATAACGCTGTGACTAGTTTCGGCGAATCTTCTATCTTTCCCATGTTGGGCGGTTTTATTCTTAACAAACATTTTGCTAGGGTTGAGTAAACTATAACGCCAACAATAGGCACTGCATAATTAACCAGCGTTAAACTCATGGTTTTATTTTTTTTATTGCTTTTAAAAGGGCTTTAAAAAATGGCGGCCAAACACAGCGAATCTGATCTAATGATTTTAGTAGAAAATTGTAATGAACTATTTGACAAAGCGGTGAAAGTGTTAGGCACTTGGCTTGAGAATGATGTAAACATTTTAATCAAAAATCATAGTGAACTATCTAACGAAGCAATCAAAGAGTTAAACATTGGCTGTAGTGATTCAAAAAAAGCTAAAGCACTGGCAGTCGTTCGTGTAAAATTGAGGTGTCTTGAAGTATTGCAACGCTTGGGTGAAGAATAAAACGCGTTTACTTACTTTTACTTACTTTTTTTTTTTTTTAAATTTACGTAAATATTGTGGCTTAAAAATGAACCCCACAAGTGAGCCCGAGTATGAAATACTGTCCAACAACGTACAGTTGGAAGGTAGTAACAAATCATTAGGCAATATGTTCATTGAATTAGACATGGACATCATTAACCCCACAAACGTTCAAAAAAGCGTAACACATGCTATTTCTAAAATCCCAGAGTCTCTTCAAATTAACCCGCCAGCAAAAGTGTTGTTGGCCATTCTGATTAAATATATAACCCCTGATGATAGTAGTATGCAAGTCTGGGTTTCAACTAGACAGAAAGAAGTAATCAGCTATTACGACTTTACACCTGGCTGGGCTGATTACATGCTTACACAGTTTAACCATGCGATTGAAGAAGCGAAACTGCGCGGCTCTGGCTGGTCTGAAGGAACAGTCCTTGAAATCAAATTAAGACAAGCCAAATACTCTCCTATTGTCGGCAATTCTTACCTTCCTCTCCCGAGAGAGTTAGTTCTTAAACGAGCAGTCCTAAACATACATAATTCAGACAACTTGTGTTTCATGTGGTGTATTTTGGCACACTTACATCCTGTTAAAAAGCACCCAGACAGAGTATCTAATTATGGGCAGTATATAAATGAGCTGAACTTAAATAACATAACCTTTCCAGTGAGCGTAGAAAGTATATCTCAGTTTGAAGAGCAAAACAAACCAATAACCGTAAGCGTATACACATGGAATTCAGTAGACAATCTAGTCCCTCTAAGGATTTCTCCCGAGGCCCCTACTTTTGGCGAATCACTTGAGAATCATGTCGACTTGATTCTGTTTGCAGATGGTTCCAAGAGCCATTATGTATTAATTAGAACAATGAGCAGACTTATGGCTTATACGTCAAAGGATCCTGCTAAACAGGGGCTTTGTAGAAGGTGTTTAGTCAGGATCCCAACTGTAGAGGCCGCCGTCAGTCATAAAAAACATTGTAAAAGTTTTGTAGACTGTAAAATCGAACTTCTTACACCAAAACCAGGGTCTAAAGTCAGGTTTAAGAATGTACGCAAAATGCAGATGAGCCCATACGTAGTTTATGCTGACTTTGAATCAATCTTGCCGCAGTACTACGGCCCTCAAGAACGGACACAACAAAAAACAACCTTATTATCTCGTCATCAGATCTGTTCTTATGCTTTTGTCGTTGTTAGGTCAGGCGGCGGATACACACAACCAGAGATTTACAGAGGCCCCGACGCAGCTGGCCGATTTTTGGAGCAGATGAAGCACCTTCGCAATCAATTCTCTAATCAGCTGAACCTTTCAGGCATTAAGATGACTCCCGAAGATGAAGAACGTTATAAATCAGCCACCCACTCTGGATATGCAACAGAGAATTATCAGGCGATGCTGTAAGGGACCATGATCACATTACTGGCAAATTCAGAGGGGCAGCGCATAATAGCTGTAATCTTCAACTTAAGGTTGATCCCAAGACATGGAAACTGCCAATCTTCTTTCATAACTTACGGGGCTACGATTCTCACTTTATCATGCAAGCAATAACTTCTGATTGTAAGAGGGTTAGCTGTATTGCACAGTCATCAGAAAAGTACATGTCCTTTACTGTAGACTGTTTATCCTTTTATGACTCTGCCCAGCATCTGATGGGGAGCTTAGACAAACTAGCAGGATCTCTGCAAGACTATCCAATCACCAAACAATATTTCGACCCATCTTTAGTCCGTAAAGGCGTCTATCCTTATGAATACATGGACTCGTGGGAGAGGTTTGACGAGCCAGCGTTGCCAGCAAAGGAAGACTTTTACAGCCGTCTTAGAAGAAAGGACATATCTGACGCCGACTATGAATACGCACAGAAAGCCTGGACAGAATTACACTGTCGAACGATGGGCGATTATCACGATCAATATTTATTGGCCGACGTGTGTTTATTGACAGACGTCTTTCAGAATTACAGAGCTACTTGCATGAGACATTACGGTCTAGATTCATCACATTACATCTCTGCCCCGGGGTTGTCTTGGGACGCATTCTTGAAGTCTACAAACATTGAGATTGACTTAATATCGGATCTGGATACACTTCAGATGATTGAAGATGGGCTGAGGGGAGGCATTAGCATGGCCTGTCATCCTTACCGCAGAGCCAACAACAAGTATTTAGACGATTATGATCCAACTAAGCCATCCAACTATCTGATGTACTTAGACGCCAACAATCTGTATGGGTGGGCCATGAGCCAGACACTGCCATTAAGAAACTTTAAAATGATAAACGGGCCTCATGAGGTTACTGCCGTGTTGAGTATGCTATCACAGCTTACACCCGATAATCCAATAGGATTAATCTTAGAGGTAGACTTAGATTATCCCGCAGAGTTGCATGACCTTCATAATGATTTCCCCTTAGCCGCAGAAAAATTAAAGATGAGTCCCACAGAACCGCCTAAGCTTGTGCCTAACCTCTTTAACAAAACTAAATATGTCTGTCATTACCGGCTGTTACAATTTTACCTAAGACATGGACTGAAACTAAGAGCTGTTCACCGAATTACACTGTCGAACGATGGGCGATTATCACGATCAATATTTATTGGCCGACGTGTGTTTATTGACAGACGTCTTTCAGAATTACAGAGCTACTTGCATGAGACATTACGGTCTAGATTCATCACATTACATCTCTGCCCCGGGGTTGTCTTGGGACGCATTCTTGAAGTCTACAAACATTGAGATTGACTTAATATCGGATCTGGATACACCTGTGACCAAGAGCCTTTTATGAGACCATACATCACGAAGAACACTGATCTTAGGACTGCGGCCACTGACGCTTCAGAAAAAGACTTTTTTAAGTTGATGAACAACAGTTGTTTTGGCAAGACGATGGAGAACGTACACAATCGTAAAGATGTAAGATTAGTTACGAAAGAAAAACAAGCAATTAAGCTGGTCTCTAAACCTAACTACCAAGACTTTAGAAGATTTAGCGACAGCCTGGTTGGCATTATGATGAAGAAACAGAATGTGAAGTTTGACAAGCCGGTGTTTATCGGCTTTGCCGTGCTAGAGTTGTCAAAGTTATTAATGCTTGAATTTCTATACGACTACTTTAAACCGCTGTACCCAGAATCAAATGTCCTTTACACAGACACTGATAGTTTTATTCTAGACATCCCAACTGAAGACTTTTACAAAGACATGGAAATAGAGGTAGCCAAAGGAGTTGACGTATGGTACGACACATGCGACTATCCCAAAGATTCGCCTTTACATTCAACCGTGAACAAGAAAGTGATTGGAAAGATGAAGGATGAATTTAATGGCACGGTTATACAAGAATATGTTGGCCTGCGGTCGAAGATGTATAGCGTTGCTACCCAGACTTCTGTAACAAAGAAAGCTAAGGGCATAGATAAAGAAGTTGTAAAAAAAGAAATAAGTCACAACAACTACAAGCAGGCTCTCTTTGAACGCGAAGTATTTTATCACACAAATGTTAATCTGCGCTCTACTCTTCATCAAGTAAACACAACTGCTGTTAATAAGAAGTCACTAGACTCTAACAATAGCAAGCGAACTTCCGTTAGCCCCGAGTTTTCATACGCTATAGGCCCCCGGAGAACTGACTTGTCCGACTTAACTTAAGATCTTAACTAGTACTTAACTTAAGATCTTAACTAGTACTTAACTAGTACTTAACTTAAGATCTTAACTAGTACTTAACTTAAGATCTTAACTAGTACTTAACATGACTTGCACTTAACTTGCACTTAACTTGCGCTTTACTTGCACTTAACTTGTTATAACTGACTTAACCAGTACTTAGCTTGTACTTAGCCAGTACTTAACAACACATTTAAAAAACTAATTTATTAAAAATGGGTCTACAGCAGGAGGTTGTACTTTTTTTGCAGAAGCTGGTTCTTTTACTGTTTTTGTGGGGATTTGTGACTTTGTTGCTAAGTATGGCTTTAGGCGCTTGTATGCTAAAAGCCCTCCACCAACAACAATACCTCCCAGTACATAATAATACATCTTATAGTTTGATTGTGTTGTTGGTGGTGGCGGTGCTGGTGCTGGTGCTGTTGTTGTATTACTATCTAATAATTTTTGTTTTGCTGCTTGGTTTGCTTTTTGCAGTCTGTTCCATTCAGCTAGTTTACGACCGGCCTCAACACGGCCAGAATTTTTAGCTTTAGTAACACTACTCACCTGCGGGACACTCAGTTGTGGATTCACTTGTGGGGCACTCGCCTGTAAATCCACTTGTGGGGCATTCTGCTCCTGTGGAGTCTTCTTCTCCTGCTCGCTCATTTTTTTTAGTCTGATTAAAATTAATATGATTAAAATTAATATGATTAAAAGTAATTAATCCCATGATGAATGGACATAACAACGTCCCAAATCTATAATACATGTCACATGCAAGAGATTCTAGGGACTTGGTTAAAACCGGATCTTGTGTTAAGTCATATTTTAAATCTTCTTCTGAATCAATCGGCGCTATCTTGCCTACTAACTTAGCATATAAACTAATTATTGTCTGCCCCACTGATCTAACCATTTTTGACCCCAGCTGTGCCTCGTACCTAGCGTAATACTTCTCAACGTCTGATGTAGACAATTGCTGAATCTGTTCGATACTTAGTTCAACGCCTAAATACTGCCTGGTTTTCCCGCACGCAGCCAGCGAGTATAATCTTTCTTTATGACAGAGGTCTGCTGCCTCCTCACACTTTAATAGCTCGTCGCAATCCATTTTTAAAAGCAATAAAACATAATAAGAAAAAATAATAATAATAATGAAAGTGATTTGTCTCCCTTTAATTATGCATAAAAGTAATTGTCTTCCCCTGAATTAATTATCTATTTATAGATTAATGAGAGAGATTTGATTATTAAAAGTTGTGTTTTTGTGTTTAATTTGCTAAAGCTTTTAATATGAATATTGTACAAAGTAGTAACTAAAAAGTACTTTAACGTACAGTTGTTTTTAACCTTTAAAAAATATTCTGCTTGAATAAAAAATAATTATTAACAACAGTCACACTTATGCATAAACACCATAAAACTATGAGAGCTTTCAGTGTGTACAGTATATATATATATTAATCCTAAAGTGTAAAGTTGGGAATATGCCTGCGGTGGTTTTGTACTTGTTTGTCATGGCATTTTGAAAGTCCAAATTTGGCCCTATTCTCTGCCCTCTAGTGACTCTTCCAATTTTCGTTTGTGTTTGTCTGTCTGGATCACTGGCGAGGCTATAAACGCCCGTAAACCCAAATGTGGTCACTGGCGAGGCTATAAACGCCCGTAAACCACAATGTGTATCCTAGGAAGAGTCACTACAAAGGGGGTGAGAGAATTGCCCCAAATTAGGCAAATTGAAAGTAGACAACCAAGTATAAGAAAATACCACTATTAGAGGCATATTCCCAAAGCTCTTCACATCTTGGCAACCAAGTATAGAAAAATACCACTATTAGAGGCATATTCCCAAAGCTCTTCACATCTTGGCCACATTATGCGTGACCCTCTGGGTCTGGCTTGGGGCCCTAGGGCGCCATAGGGTCTCAAGTTAGACCCAGAGGTGATCGGTAATGTGGCCAGATGCGAAGAGTTTTGCACTTTTTAATAATGATTTTTATGCTATGAAGTTAATATTTAGGTTCTATATCACCCATTGTTTTTGTTTTGCGCGTAAACCCCCCATTTTAAAATAACGATTACGTCCACGTAAGCCCCCCATTTTAAAATAACGATTACGTCAATTTTGGAGGTTTTTGCATGTTAATTTTGATTGTAAAAAGGTGTTAATGACCAGGACTGGGTTGGAATCTTCGCAAAAGCTGATCCCAAAGAAAGGAAAATGGCTCTAGCGCGGTTGTCTCATGCGGGAATGGAATCTAGGAGCCCTGGGGTCAGCGACCCCTGTCTTTGCTCTTTCTACATTAAAAGATGGTGGGATGTTTATTAGGAGAATAATGAGAACATTCCAGGGCACTTCAATTGTTGAACGAGAAGCTAGAGCTTATAGCGTGTTTTAAAATCAACATTGAATTGTTTCTGTAACAATGGCAACGACAACACGAAGTAAGAGAAAAGAGTGAAGTCAGGTACTGAAAGTAGTAACAAAAAAGAATAGAAAAGAAAAAGAAAAAGCTTTTAAGAATGTACGCAAAACAAAAAAAAGCATAAACCATCATCCCTTTATGGTTTGTTTGTTTTTTCTAAAAGATTTTTATAATAAAAAATCATTACAGCAATCAGAGAGCAATAAAAAAAAAAAAAAAAAACCCTATAGAAACGCATTGCAGAATTGATATGATAGATTCATCAAAATAAGATGCTTTTCGTGAGCAAACCAGAACAAGGTGCATGAAACACAGAAATGCATTACATATATTACTTCAAAACATTAAATTACCTGTGTCTTAGTTTGTGATGACGCATATTCTGAACACGTAAGCAACCTGTCGTTCTAGAAAAAAGGAACTAAGGTTGGAGTGTCTGATAGAAATAGCTCTCTGAGGTTTCACTTAGGGAAAGGTGCAGGTGGCCGTTGCGTCACTGGCAGAGAGAGAGAGAGAGAGCGTCACTGATTAAGGTCAGGACAGGTCAGACTGCAGATGTGAATAGCAAAGACGTTGGAGAACAGAAGAAAGAGGAGAGGGAGGTGGGGAAGAGACTGGTGAGTGAGAGGGTGGAGTGGGGAGAGAAGGGAAGGGGGAGATGAGAGGAGGGGAAGGGAGGGGAAGGGTAGGGATGACCACGCTGTAGGACACTGTGGAAACAGCGAGGTGAAAAACATTTTCGGAAGTGATGTCCGCTACAGCTTGTAGGGACTGTCACATGTATGTTCTGTGCTGGTCTGTTGTCTTGAGGCTGTGAGGTTGACACTGCATCTGCATGCCCTTCTTCTTACCCAACCACACCGTTTTCTTTCTTCGTGTGTGTGTGTGTGTGTGTGTGTGTGTGTGTGTGTGTGTGTGTGTTTCAGTGTCATTTGTTCTGGATGTTTTTTTTTTCTATTTTTGCTTGATCGACTGGTGTTGTCTTTCTCCTTATTTGGATCATGTCTATGCCCTGAGACAGATGCCCTCAGTGCCTGTTTAAGGAAGAGGGGGGGGGGTTGATAGGCTGCATGATCGAATGCTGTGTTTGTTACCTTTATATTTTTTAATTTGTTTCTTTGAATTTATTACCTACGATTTTTTTCGAAGTTATTTTTTTATGCGGTCTTCCTCCATAGTTTTTATTTTCTCATTCAGACAAATCAAGATTTTCTTTCATATCCTTCTGTGTAAACAGCATGATTGATAGTGTTGTTTGTTTCTTTGTTTATTTGTTCCATGTTTTTTGTGTGACCTTTTACTTTTCTTGGCTCGTAACACAGACGTTTGTTGTGTTTACTTCAATTGTTTTCCATTGCAGCTGCTTCTATTTTTCGTGTGAAAAAAGTGAACCTGTTTCTCTCTCTCTCTCTCTCTCACTCTCTCTCTCTCTCTCTCTCTCTCTCTCTCTCTCTCTCTCTCTCTCTCTCTCTCTCTCTCTCTCTCTGTATGTGTGTGTCTGTGTGGGTGTGGGTGTGTGTGCATGCGCGAATAGTTAACTTTAAGACTGACATTTTCCCAGTAATTGTATATGCTAGCAGACCCAAACTAGATGTTTTTCAACCATCTTTCACATGCCCTAAATACGTCAAAAACATTTAAATCGAGAAGTTTAATGTAACAAAATCGCCGTTTGCTCAGAACTGTGATTAGTGCAGTTATTGCTGATGATTGCAATCAAAATGTCTGACCTATATCTTATGGAAAATATTGCAACAGATCTCAAATCACGTTCTACCAAATTAGCTCACTAATTTCAAACATCCAGAAGCGCGCAAGCGCGCCACACACACACACACACACACACACACACACACACACACACACACACACACACAGCACACACACACACACACACACACACACACACACGCACACGCACGCACACCACACACACACACACACACACACACACACACACACACACATACACACACATACACGCGCGCGTGTGTGTGTGTGTGTGTGTGTGGAATTATTGTTGTTTGCGTTTATAGAATGTGCGTTTTTTTATTTGTTTTTGTTTGTGAGATTTTGTTTTATTTTTTTTTATGGAGCAGTATCTCGCATTCTCGGCTGACAACATGTCCTTGTTTGATGAAGGATTTCATACTCTCTGTTAAATTTGTGGTTAGATTGTGATTTAATATTGTTGTTGTCATAATTCTTGTGAATACATTGTCATCGACAATTCATTGATCAATAGCTGCATGTTCTTATATAAAGACTGCCTACGATTTGTGGCCAGAAGTATTGCGTATTAGGCACCTATTCTTGACGTACGCAATGGACTAACAATCATCATGCCATCTGCTGTATAATCATCATGCCATCTACTGTATAATCATCATGCCATCTACTTTATAATCATCATGCCATCTACTTTATAATCATCATGCCATCTACTTTAGACGCTTGGCTTTCACAGGAGGGACTTCACTCAGGATATTTGAGTATGAATAGTGCCAGAAATAAGACGAGTGAAACAGCTGCAATTCCTCATAACATTGGGAATAACTTTCATGTCTTTTGCATAGCAGAGTCTGGGTTAAACGATATGATGCCAGATTCTGATATGTGGAGTTACTGCACTTTACCAGATATTTCTCCTGATGCATACATGCAGTTACTTTCTTGCTCCTCAACCATTTGGGTTTCCACGTATGATACATAAGAAGGTTTATAGCCTATGATGATGAATTTAAAAGAAAACTTCCCTTTTTTAATCGAGTTACTGTTTTTTTTTCCGATGTGGATTCACCAACGTCGTCATTTCAGTTAAAGAAATGGGATTTACAGTGTGCTACACAATTCTTATTGCACAAGGTAACTGCTTGCTGGCAGTGCATGTGCGCTCGTCACCTCTGTCCCTGTTGATGGAAGGAAGGCTGTGGACAGCCATGTCCCTGTTGATGGAAGGAAGGCTGTGGACAGCCATGTCCCTATTGATGGAAGGAAGGCCATGGACAGTCATGCCCCTGTTGATGGAAGGAAGGCTGTGGACAGCCATGTCCCTGTTAATGGAAGGAAGGCTGTGGACAGCCATGTTCCTGTTGATGGAACGAAGGTTGTGGACAGCCATGCCCCTGTTGATGGAAGGAAGGCTGTGGACAGCCATGCCCCTGTTGATGGAAGGAAGGCTGTGGACAGCCATGTCCCTATTGATGGAAGGAAGGTGTGGACAGCCATGCCCTTTGATGGAAGGAAGGCTGTGGACAGCCATGTCCCCTGTTGATGGAAGGAAGGCTGTGGACAGCCATGCCCCTGTTGATGGAAGGAAGGCTGTGGACAGCCATGTCCCTATTGATGGAAGGAAGGTGTGGACAGCCATGCCCCTGTTGATGGAAGGAAGGCTGTGGACAGCCATGTCCCTGTTGATGGAAGGAAGGCTGTGGACAGCCATGCCCCTGTTGATGGAAGGAAGGCTGTGGACAGCCATGCCCTCGCCCCCTGATCCCTAGTTCTGCCCTGCCCTTAAGGCGTTCTGTGCTGTCACTGTCTGTGGCTGTCTGAATGCTGTCACTGTCTGTGGCTGTCTGAATGCTGTCACTGTCTGCGGCTGTCTGAATGCTGTCACTGTCTGCGGCTGTCTGAATGCTGTCACTGTCTGTGGCTGTCTGAATGCTGTCACTGTCTGCGGCTGTCTGAATGCTGTCACTGTCTGTGGCTGTCTGAATGCTGTCACTGTCTGTGGCTGTCTGAATGCTGTCACTGTCTGCGGCTGTCTGAATGCTGTCACTGTCTGTGGCTGTCTGAATGCTGTCACTGTCTGTGGCTGTCTGAATGCTGTCACTGTCTGTGGCTGTCTGAATGCTGTCACTCTCTGTGGCTGTCTGAATGCTGTGTCTCTCTGTGGCTGTCTGAATGCTGTCATTCTCTGTGGCTGTCTGAATGCTGTCACTGTCTGTGTCTGTCTGAATGCTGTCACTGTCTGTGTCTGTCTAAATGCTGTCACTGTCTGCGGCTGTCTGAATGCTGTCACTGTCTGTGGCTGTCTGAATGCTGTCACTCTCTGTGGCTATCTGAAAGCACTGGATTTGAAGACGTCAAGAAGGAATCTGTACTTCTCCCCATTACCAATCTCTTCTGCCTCATTAAATCTCTCTCTCTCTCTCTCTCTCTCTCTCTCTCTCTCTCTCTCTCTCTCTCTCTCTCTCTCTCTCTGTCAGTCTCTGTCTCTGTCTCTCTCTGTCTGTGTGTGTGTGAGTCTCTGTCTCTGTCTCTCTTTCTCTGTCTGTCTGTCTGTCTGTCTGTCTCTGTCTCTCTCTCTCTCCTCTCTCTCTCTCTCTCTCTCTCCTCTCTCTCCTGTGTGTGTCTGTGTGTGTGTGTGTTGTCTCCCTCCCCTCTCTCTCTCTCTGTCTGTCTGTCTCTCTCTCTCTCTCTCTCTCCTCTCTCTCTCTCTCTCTCTCTTTATTCTCAACTCTCAAAAATTAATGTTTCATAGATCTGTATAGCCGTAATTTATTTTTAATGCCCATATTGAATCTCGTTTTTCCTATACCTGTGCAATCTGGAATTCTGTCGCTGAAATCTTTACCCATTAATCTTTCTTGAAGGTCTCCTCCCGTACTGTTTCAGAATGTAAACATTTAGAGATTCTTTCCTAACATGGAAGCTAGCACACAGCAAAGCAAATCTGTGTTAATGTCCAGTCGTGCCCTCACCTCTTTGGAAAGTAAATTTGATTTGAAATCGATGTGCAATGTTTACAAAATTACATTACTTCTTCCGAGGATTGATCTCTTGAAATCTGGTGGCTGGTCCCCAGAATACACTACAGCCCAGCTGCATTAAATATGAACGTAAGCTGTGACTTTGTAAGAAATGTATCGTGTGCATTTGATGACGAAATAGGGAAACATCATCAGTTAATCCTCATGATCATTCATCAAATACCTTTCCATGCAGTGTAATATCCTCTCTCTCTCTCTCTCTCTCTCTCTCTCTCTCTCTCTCTCTCTCCTCTCTCTCTCTGATTTTTGTGTATTTTTAGTAGAGCATTCTAATAGAGATATACTGCGTGTGAAAAAGATTATGAACACCATTGTGATCGAATATGCATGTCCGGCTTCCAATGAACCGATGGCATTTTTGATTAAATTATCTGTTGTTTGTTTTTTTTCACTTTTTTTGTTATCTTGATACAATGTACATGTTCACCTTAAATTATCTGATGTTTCTTCAAAGAAAAGAATCTTTGTATATTCGATGAATGTACATGTTCACCTTAAATTATCTGATGTTTCTTCAAAGAAAAGAATCTTTTTCTATTCGTGATTGAATATACATGTTCACTTTAAATTATCTGATGTTTCTTTAAAGAAAAAAATCTTTGTATATTCGGATTGAATGTACATGTTCACCTTGTAATGGCCCGGTGGCCTTTCATGATCCAATTGTCTAATGTTCCAAGTGCGCGCTCTCTCTCTCTCTCTCTCTCTCTCTCTCTCTCTCTCTCCATATGTGCCACCCCTGCCGCCTTTCATGCTCTTTTTGCACAATTCTTGTAAAGTATATGTATTCACACGTAATAAAGCCAAATTACCTCTCTTGTCTCTTTTTTGAGCCATCAGTAATTTCTTTTGCTGTATTCTGTTTTATTTTAGCTTCAGTGTATTTCATTTTTATTTGCTCTTTAACACCGAATTTTTCAGCCACACATGCAGTTAGCTCACGTTTAGAAATAACCTCCATGACTAGCCATGAGCTTGGAGAGGAGTCCACACACACACACACACACACACACACACACACACACACACACCACACACACACACACACACACACACACACACACACACACACACACACACACACACACACCTCACACACACCACACACACACACACACACACACACGCACGCACGCACGCACACACACACACACACACACACACACACACACACACACACACACACACACACACACACACACACACAGAAAGCTCTCAACCATGTTCCCCCAAATTCACCCGGTCCCATACACCATCTCGTTCCCAGATGGTGAACACAAACAACAGCAGCTGCAGCACCAGCACCGGCACCAGCACCAGCAACAACAACAACAACAGCAACAGTTTGCTGTCTTTGATTGATGTTCAACAATAATAGAATATCAACAACAATCTGCTGTCTTTAATTGTCCCCTCTTTGTTTTGGATTTACGCATGACACAATGGGAGTCCTACGTTTAAAACATTTTTTTATCCTTTTGAAGTCATTTTGACTTTTTTCGCCAGATTGTGCTTAAAATTTAGTCTGCTTTCTGCAGCGTATGTCAGGCTGTATTTATAGGCAAGGTCAGGGTGATGTTTAATACTTCTATCCCGGAAGTTGCCATCACCTGTGTCTGCTGGTTTGTTTGTCTGTCTGTCCGCACGATTATAGAAAAACCACAGAACCGATCTGAATTATAATCGGTGGAGAGACAGAATGTGGCTCAATGGTGAAGCCGTGAAATTTTTGTGTGGATCTGATCAAGGGAGATCCAGGATCTGTTGGACCGTGACAGAGGTGTGAGGTCTCCCAAGTGTCATTCGTGTTGCGTAATGTCGCTCACTCATGTATGGATGTTCTTTGGTCTAAGTGCATGGTGAATGGCACATGCAAGAAAGACAGAAACGAACAGAAAGAAAGAAAGGAAGAGAAGGAAGAGAAGAGAAGAGGGCTGTATCACCACAACAACGTAACCAACTACAATCTGCATTCCCCAAAGAAGCGGTGACATCTTAGAGCATTGGTTAGGTATTCTGACACCGTTTTGTTGAAATCCAGTTTCACACATTAAAGTGCCCATGGCAGGATGCCATGTTCCGACAGTGCCTTTGACCGCCATCTATTTCTTGACTTTTGTACAAATGTATTATTGTCAATGACACTCTGCTGCTTAGTAGTGTGTCTCTGTTTCTTTCCTGGCGTCTGATAAAATCTTGACATAAGCTGGTTTTAGATTATTCTATAAAATTGTTTCTTGTTCTTTTCTTGTTGTTGCTGTTGCTGTTGTTGTGGTTGTTCCTCCTCCTCCTCCTCCTCCTCCTCCTCCCTCCTGCTCCTTCTCCTCCTCCTCTTTTTCCTCTTGTAACTTTTCCCCTTATTCTTCTTATTCATCATCATCATCATCATCATCATCATCATCATCATTATCTTCTTCTTCTTCTTCTTCTTCTTCTCCATCCTCTTTCTTCTCCTTCTCCTTCTTCTTCTTCTTCTTCTTCTTCTTCTTCTTCTTCTTCTTCTTCTCCATCCTCTTTCTTCTTCTTCTTCTTCTTCTTCTTCTTCTTCTTCTTCTTCTTCTTCTTCTTCTTCTCCATCCTCTTTCTTCTTCTTCTTCTTCTTCTTCTTCTTCTTCTTCTTCTTCTTCTTCTTCTTCTCCTCCTCCTCCTCCTTTTCCTTCTTCTTCTTCTTCTTTCTTTCTAAAGTCCTTATCTTTTCATCCACCTCACCCTCCCTTTTTATCACCACCGTCCTTACGATCACAATCATAAACTTCATCATGCTAATTGAACATCGTCTCCAACATCATCTTCCCTCTGGACTCGTCAGGACAATAAATGCAAATCTTGTCAGATTTCCCTGTCCACCATGTCAATAATCGCTGGAGGGTCAGTGTTGATTCATCCTCTTTCGTCCTCCCTCCCCATCCCTCTAAGCCCCCTAATGAACCCCCACCCCATCCCCACCCCTCAGCTGAGTCCCCTCTCCCCTCCCTTCCCTTCCCCCCTCATTGAAATGAACAGATCCTCGTTCTGTGTGCCCCAGGTGCTGTCCATTGTGGCCGGGAGGGGCGATAACATTATTGAATTGGTTTCTCTGGGAATGGGCGCCCGCGTTCCCTTCAATGATTGCCTCGCGCTGAGGTTGCCAACAAATTAGTTGATAGGATGCCACTTCAGTGTGTGTTGTGTGTGTGTGTGTGTGTGTGTGTGTGTGTGTGTGTGTGTGTGTGTGTGTATGAGTGTTTTGTGTGTGTGTGTGTGTGTGTGTGTGTGCGTGTGTGTGTGTGTGTGTGTGTGTGTGTGTGAGTTAGAGAGAGAGAGAGTCCCATATTCACATTAATCTGTTTGCTCCATTTTGCCATTACCATCGATTTCTTCTTCTTCTTCTTCTTCTCTACTACTACTACTACTACTACTACTACTACTACTACTACTACTACTACTACTACTATTACCACTACTACTGCTACTATTACTACTACCACTACTGCTGCTGCTGCTGCTCCTGTCACTTCTACTGCTACTTCTACTGTTGCTGCTGCTGCTGCTGCTTGCGCTGCTACTACAACTACTACCACTACTCTGCTGTACTATGGGATGGGAGTGGGGCAGGGGAAACCGCAGTGCTGTCTCATACGAGGTTCGCCCTGCCACGTCACCACACTGGTAGTCCACACTGAGCAAACCGTTAGTTATAAGGCAACCCACCAGAGGAGACACTGCGCTGATCGCTTCAATGGTGCGTAGTGTCTGCTGTGATCTAACCTACATACATCACCTGCTAAGCCCCATACTGACGACAATGACTGCTGTGTCGTCAGTCCATCGTTCGTCAGAGTCTGCCTCTTCCTCTAGAGGGCACTACAACATCCACCCCAACGACAATCCGCATGAAGATGCTGATTCCCACAACTTTAGATTGGCCCTGTGCCACACCCTGCACTGGCAGTCCGCAAGAAGCAATCCAGATCAGGTCATCACCAGGCAGCCCACCAGAGGAGGCACTGCATTGTCACTTGGGTGGTGTTCAGTGGTTCCCGCTGTGGTCCAACATGCACAGAATGAAGCCCCCTGCTGATGACAGTCACTGCTTAGTGGCAGATCCATTATGAGTCTGCGTCTTCCTCCTCCTCCTCCAGAAGGCGCCACAACGTCCATCTAATGACAACCCGCATGAACTGTGCCGCCAAGAGTGTGCCAAACTCTTGAAGACGGAGATGAAATCAGAACTGAGCGGCAACGTGAGCAGGGCGAGAAAAAAAGATCCAATAAATCCGTGCGTTTGTTTAGATGATCTTTGACGATGAGATTATAATAAAGCTTACGCTGCGGAGCTCCAATTAGGAATGAGAATATTGGCTACGCATCTCACAACATATCCAGACATCAGCTTGTGGATCTCGCTTCTCTGGTTCAGCTGAGCGATCGTCCTCTCCTGGGCCAAGATTCGATCTCAGAGGGAATCGATGGAACCCTTTAGAATGTGTAGGGTCTACTGTATTGATCAGTTTTCTGTCTGGTGAAGCGTTCATCCTTCTGCCGGGCCTCGGCAGTTTGGCACACACTTGGCGCCACAGTCGGCAGTCTGACACACTCTTGGCGCCACAGTCGGCAGTTTTGACACACTCTTGGTGCCACAGTCGGTAGTTTTGACACACTCTTGGCGCCACAGTCGGCAGTTTTGACACACTCTCGGCGCCACAGTCGGCAGTTTTGGCACACTCTCGGCGCCACAGTCGGCAGTTTTGACACACTCTCGGCGCCACAGTCGGCAGTTTTGGCACACTCTCGGCGCCACAGTCGGCAGTTTTGACACACTCTTGGCACCACAGTCGGCAGTTTTGGCACACTCTTGGCACCACAGTCGGCAGTTTGGCCCACTCTTGGCGCCACAGTCGGCAGTTTGGCACACTCCTGGCGCCACAGTCGGCAGTTTTGACACACTCTTGGCGCCACAGTCGGCAGTTTTGACACACTCTTGGCGCCACAGTCGGCAGTTTTGACACACTCTTGGCGCCACAGTCGGCAGTTTGGCACACTCTTGGCGCCACAGTCGGCAGTTTGGCCCACTTTTGGCGCCACAGTCGGCAGTTTTGACACACTTTTGGCGCCACAGTCGGCAGTTTGGCCCACTCTTGGCGCCACAGTCGGCAGTTTGGCCCACTCTTGGCGCCACAGTCGGCAGTTTGGCCCACTCTTGGCGCCACAGTCGCAGTTTGGCACACTCTTGGCGCCACAGTCGTCAGTTTGGCACACTCTTGGCGCCACAGTCGGCAGTTTGGCACACTCTTGACGCCACAGTCGGCAGTTTGGCCCACTCTTGGCGCCACAGTCGGCAGTTTGGCACACTCTCCGCGCCACAGTCGCATGAGACCCGCGTGGTACCATTTTCAGGAAAGCCGAGCATGTTTAATGAGGAGTTGGTTTTCTTGGTAGCAACACTGTTTTTTTGGCCTGAATATTTTGTGCTATTTATTCTATTGTGGCCTTTTCTCGAGGCCAGTTTCAGACGTTTCAAAACATCCACAACTTATTGTAAGAATAATACGATGTGTGTGTGTGTGTGTGTGTGTGTGTGGTGTGTGTGTGTGTGTGTGTGTGTGTGTGTGTGTGCGTCTGAGTGTGTGTGTGTGTGTGTGTGTGTGTGTGTGTGTGTGTGTGTTGTGTGTGTGCATATATCTCCATGTCTGTCTGTCGGTCGGTCTGTCTGTATGTATGTATGTATATATGTATGCACGTACGTACGTTTGTATGTTTCTGTGTATGTAGATAGACAGATAGATAGATAGATAGATAGATAGATAGATAGATAGATAGATAGATATTTGTTTGAACGTGTGTCTGTGTATTTGTCTTTGTATGCACTTTCGTTTGTGTGTGTGTGTGTGTGTGTGTGTGTGTGTGTGTGTGTACGTGTGTGTGCGCGCTCGCGCGCGCGTGCGTGCGTGCGTTCATGTGTGTATATAAGTGTTTGTGTATGTATGTGTGTTTGTGTATTGTGTGTGTGTGTGTGTGAGAGAGAGAGAGAGAGAGAGAGAGAGAGAGAGAGAGAGAGAGAGAGAGAGCAATGGGGGTTTTTGTCCTCCAACCTCCGTCTTTTTTCTTTTTTTTTTTTTTTTTTTTTGGTGGGGCCTACATCCTCCACTTTTT
>CM065732.1:69882352-69885835 GCA_033310375.1 Conus canariensis
CGTTTTTTTTTCCCCTGACACTACAGCCTCTCCTCCCCCCACCTTTCTCCTGCTCCTATTTTCCTCCCCCCCCCCTTCTCCTTCATCTCCTTTCCCCCCTCCTTCGACTGTTTTTCCTTCTTCTCATTCGTCTCGTGCTTGTGCAAGTTATCTCATGCAGATTTGTCCACTCGGAGACGTGACATTTTGTTTGCGAGGGTAAACCAATCGACCTCACCCCACCCCCGTCCTTCCTCCTCCCCCCCCCAACATCCCCACCCCCAACCTACACCCCCACTTCTCCGGCCCCTCCCCTTTCCTCCCAACAATAAACTGCAGCTGAAGAAGGTCAAACAACAAACCTTTTATGGTTGTTTTTTTCTGGAGCATTTTGTAAAAATGAGACTTCCCCTGTTTCAGCTCCCACTCCTCCTCTTCCTCCTCCTCTTCCTCCTCCTCCTGTCCTCCTCAAGTGTTGTCACCGTTCGTTCATCGTTGGATGTTTTGTACGTCACGTACCGACTGACCCTTCATAAATCGTCAGCTGAGGACGCCAAACAACAAAACCCAGTCTGTGCCAAGATTCCCGGTGCATTCTGGAAAATCCCTATCTTTACCTTCTGTTATGGCTGCTTGTCTTTTGCTTTTCTTACCGTTTCTTTGTCCTGCTCTCTCTCTCTCTCTCTCTCTCTCTCTCTCTCTCTCTCTCTCTCTCTCTCTCTCTCTCTCTCTCTCTCTCTCTCTCTCTCTCTCTTCTTGGTATTGTCATCCTCATTGTGTTCTTCTTATTCCTCCTCCTCCTCTTTTCTTCTTCTTCTTCTTCTTCTTCTTCTTCTTCTTCTTCTTCTTCTTCTTCTACTTCCTCTTCTTCTTCTACTTCTTCTTCTTCTACTTCTTCTTCTTTCTTCTTCTTCTTCTTCTTCTTCTTCTTCTTCTTCTTCTCTTCTTCTTCTTCATCATCATCATAATGAGGAGGAGAAGGACAATTTTTAGGCTACAGGGCGCTTTACAAATTTAACAAATCAATACCACACACGCGCACACACACACACACACACACACGCACGCACGCACGCACGCACGCACGCACGCACGCACGCACGCACGCACGCACACACACACACACACACACACACACACACACACACTGTGTCACAGACACATACACTGTATAACTCGGTGAACAGCTCATTCGCACACTAACGAGTGTGCAAGTGATATACAACAGGTCAGTAATATTTCAGATGGCATTCTGCAACTGGCGTTTTAAACAGATAAGTTTTTAAGTGTAGATTTGAAAGTCAGGAAGGAAGTGGAATCACGTAGATGGAAAGGTAACAAATTCCAGAGTATTGCTACAGAATATGGCGAATGCTCAAGAGCCGTGCTGCTTTCGGTTATATGAGGGTTATGTAGAGGGAATTCGTGTTATATGAGGGTTATCTAGAGGGAATTCGTGTTATATGAGGGTTATCTAGGGCGAATTCGTGTTATATGAGGGTTATTTAGAGGCTTTCTGTTATATGAGGGTTATTTAGAGGCTTTCTTGTTATATGAGGGTTATTTAGAGGCTTTCTTGTTATATGAGGGTTACTTAGAGGCTTTCTGTTATATGAGGGTTACTTAGAGGCTTTCTTGTTATATGAGGGTTATTTAGAGGCTTTCTGTTATATGACGGTTATTTAGAAGGAATTTGTGTTATATGAGGGTTATTTAGAGGGAATTCGTGTTATATGAGGGTTATTAAGAGGCTTTCTGTTATGTGAGGGTTATTTAGAGGGAATTCATGTTACATGAGCGTTATGTAGATGGAATTCGTGTTATATGAGGGTTATTTAGAGGGAATTCGTGTTATATGAGGGTTATTTAAAGGGAATTCGTGTTATATGAGGGTTATTTAGAGGGAATTCGTGTTATATGAGGGTTATTTAGAGGGAATTCGTGTTATATGAGGGTTAATTAGAGGGAATTCGTGTTTTATGAGGGTTATTTAGAGGGAATTCGGAAACTTCGGTCATGAGAGGAAGAATGGAGGAAACGGGTAGGGATATTATACCGAAGAGGTCAGAGGATATGCAGGCGCTTCGTGTATGATAATCTTATAGCACAGACACGCAGACTTGTAGCGAAGCCTTTGCACGATTTTGAGCCGGTCAAATTTCTTCCAGAGATCCGAAGTATGATGTTGTTTTGGCACCGTGCGGATAAGGCGAGTCGCTGAATTTTGAACACGTTGTAGTGGCTGGAGTTAGGCTGCTGGTACACCAAGGAGAAGAGCGTCACAATAATATAATCTGGACAAGATGCAGGTAGACACCAACGGTTTTGTGGCATGTTCTGTAAGGAAAGGTCTGATAGAGCTGATGCCACGGAGTTCAAGAAAGGATGCTTTGCGGATTTTGGCTATGTGGTGTTTCAGGGTGAGATCAAAGTCGAGATAAAGGCCAGGGTCACGAACACATGGCATAAATGAGATGTCAGTGGAGCCTAGGACTATTGACGGATGGAGACGGGGGTCTTGAGCCTGAGTGTGTTTTATAAACCGGATAGCCTCTGCTTTATGATCGTTCAATTTCAGCTTATTAGTAGACATCCACTGTTTGATATCAGAGACACAGACTTGAAGATTTTTTATGAGACCATCATAGTTTCAAAAGTTTCATTTTTGATTTGGAAACGAACAGGAGAAGCGAAGCTAAGTGGCTGCATGTTCTTCTTGTCACTGTCCTAAATGTTATTTGTTTTCGTCTGAAGAACACCAAGAGGTCGAAATGCATTGTGTCTAGTCCTGTACTCTGTTTGTCTGTGTCCTTGGCGGTAACTAACCCCCTCTCTTTCCAAATTTTGAGACTATCATAGTTATCTAGCGTGTCAGAATGTTCAAGCTGAGTGTCACCAGCGAATATTTCATGATGAATACAACGGTTGTAAATGATCTCAGTCAGGGGCGTTGCGTACATTATGAAAAACACTGGACCTAGCACCAAGCCCTGGGGAACGCCAAAGTTTGATGACATTTTAGAAGACCGTTTCTCGTTGATAAGGACGAACTGCTGTCTGTTTGACAGATACGATCTAACCCAATTTCGTGCAATGTCACATATACCAAAGTTTGTCCTTAGACGTGGAAGGAGTATTTTGTGATCAATTGTATCGAGAGCTGCAGGCAGATCGAGGAGAAGAAGAGCAGATACTTTGTCGTCATCAGGAGATGTCAGAATATCATTCAAGATTCGAACAAGAGCAGTCCCTGTGCTGTGCACAGAACTGTAGGCTGTCCGGTGTAGGTTGAGACGGTTATTCACAAGAAGATGTTAGGATAATTGATTGAGGACCAATTTCCCGTAAGAAATTTCTTCTTCTTCTTCTTCTTTTCTTCTTCTTCTTCTTCTTCTTCTTCGTCTTCTTCTTCTTCGTCTTCGTCTTCGTCTTCTTCCTCTTCTTCTTCTTCTTCTTCTTCTTCTTCTTCTTCTTCTTCTTCTTCTTCTTCTTCTTCTTCTTCTT
>CM065732.1:69885935-69920935 GCA_033310375.1 Conus canariensis
AGATAAAAGATAGATAGACAGACAAAGATGGATGGATAGATAGATAGATAGATAGATAAAAGATAGATAGATAGATAGATAGAAGATAGATAAGGTTAGGATAGATAGATAGATAGACATATAAATACATCGATAGATAGATGCAAGAGAAGAGAAATGAAGTGATCGTCAGGTATCATGCATAAGTTAATGCCATACTGCCTGATATTCATGAATAATGTTATTTGTGCTTCTCCCCCCCCCCCCCCCCCCCCCCCCACACACACACCATACTGCCTGATATTCATGAATAATGTTATTGTGCTTTTTTCCCCCCCCCCCCCCCCCCCCCCCCCCCCCACACACACACACACCATACTGCCTGATATTCATGAATAATGTTATTGTGCTTTCTCCCCCCCCCCCCCCCCACACACACACACCATACTGCCTGAATTCATGAATAATGTTATTGTGTTTTCCTCCCCCCCCCCCCCCCCCCACACACACCATACGCCTGATATTCATGAATAATGTTATTGTTTTTCTCCCCCCCCCCCCACACACACACCAACGCCTGATATTCATGAATAATGTTATTTGTGTTTTCTCCCCCCCCCCCCCCCCCCCACACAAAACAAAACCATACTGCCGATATTCATGAATAATGTTATTGTGTTTTCCCCCCCCCCCCCCCCACACCCCACAACCATAACTGCCTGATATTCATGAATAATGTTATTGTGTTTTTCCTCCCCCCCCCCCCCACACACACACCATACGCCTGATATTCATAATAATGTTTTTGTGCTTTCTCCCCCCCCCCCCCCCAACACACACCACACCATACTGCCCTGATATTCATGAATAATGTTTTGTGTTTTCTCCCCCCCCCCCCCCACACACACACCAAAACTGCCTGAATTAATGAATAATGTTTTGTTTTTTCTTCCCCCCCCCCCCCCCCCACACACCCCCCTACTGCCTGATATTCATGATAATGTTGTTGTGTTTTCCTCCCCCCCCCCCCCCCCCCCACACCACACCATACTGCTATATTTATGAATAATGTTATTATGTTTTCTCCCCCCCCCCACACCCACACCAACTGCCTGATATTCATAATAATGTTATTGTTTTTCCTCCCCCCCCCCCCCCACACACACACACCAACTGCCTATTATGAATAATGTTATTGTTTTTCTCCCCCCCCAACCCCCCACACATACAACACCAACTGCCTGATATTCATGAATAATGTTATGTGTTTTCTCCCCCCCCCCCCCCCCCCCCACACACACACACCATACTGCCTGATATTCAGAAAAATTTATTGTGTTTTCTCTTCCCCCCCCCCCCCCCACACACACACACCCTACTGCTGAATTCATAATAATTTTATTGTGTTTTCCTCCCCCCCCCCCCCCACACACACACCCCATACTGCCTATTTTCAGAATAAGTTAGTTTTTCTCCCCCCCCCCCCCCCACACACACACACCATACTGCCTGATATTCAGAATAATTTATTGGTTTTCTCCCCCCCCCCCCCTCCACACACACACACCATACGCCTATTTATGAATAATGTTTTTGGGTGTTTTTTTTCCCCCCCCACACACAACAACCATACTGCCTGAATTTATGATTTTGCTATTGTGTTTTTCTCCCCCCCCCTCCCCCCCAACAACACAACACATACACACCATACGCCTGATATTTATGAATATGCTATTGTGTTTTCTCCCCCCCCCCCCCCCCCCCCCCCCACACACACCCACCAAAAACTGCCCTGATATTATGAATAATGCAATTATTTTCTCCCTCCCCTCCCCCCCCCCCCACAAAACACACCACAGAGACACACACTTGCGTGCTCTCTTTACAATAGTGTAGTGTGTTCACATCCTTTGATATGGGGCTATAGCCTCAGGCCTTATTGAAATAAATCGTGACTTTTTTTTTAACTCTTTCGAGAATAAATTCAGAACTCTCTCTCTCTCTGCCTCTGCCTCTGTCTCTGTCTCTGTCTCTGTCTCTGTCTGCCTGTCTGTCTGTCTGTCTGTCTGTCTTCTTTTCTTCTCTCTCTCTCTCTCTCTCTCTCTCTCTCTCTCTCTCTCTCTGTTCCAGCTGATGGTATTGATCAAACAACATCTCTACAGCCAGCCAAAGGCAGCACAGCCCAGAGAAGTTCCACAGAGCGGATTACAAATGACTTTGGAAATCTCTCTCTTGGTTTTGTGAAGAGCGTAGCTTTGTGTCTCAGGGGACATAGAATCCCTGGGGGTTTCACAAGATTACACCCATGTTTCTGAAGAGCGTAGCTTTGTGTCTCAGGGGACATAGAATCCCTGGGGGTTTCACAAGATTACACCCATGTTTCTCACTGTGGTCGTAGACTGCTTCATTGTGTCTTGTTTACTTCTTCCATCTTGCACTAGACTGAATATTTCACTCCAATGCTAGACTGAAGGCATGGTGTTCTTTTGTTCTTTTTTCTTTCTTTTTTGTTGAGGAGGTGGAGGAGGGGAGGGATTTCCAGTTTTATCCCTGACAGAAATACAACAACAAATGTCAAAGTAACTAGATTCCGTTGGCATGGTGACAATGCGGAAGAATTTGGCGTTGGCTTTGGCATTGTTTGGGAGACACATGGGGTAGGATAATATGTTCGTAAAAGAATTCTAAAAAAAAAACGAAAAAAGAGGGTGGGGTCACTGTTTTAAACAAGATTAGAATTCTACCATCTCAAATGACGTTTCCCGTCATACATATTGATTTTTAACGTGAAATTCTTTATTCTGATTACTTTTTTTTTATATTTCGCAATATGACAGTGAGAAGACTGTGCGCCAACCTGGAATATTTGCACACACTCACAATATCTGGGCATTTACACAAGATGGAAGAATGGGTATTTAGTGTCACTGTTGTCATTTGGAAGATGAGACGGATATGGTACTTATCTGTCCGAATTATGATGATTTTAGAAGAAAGGTCATACAGCCTAAACACATGAGACAAACTTTATTTTTCAGATTTGCGCTGTTGATGACAAACCGGAATGAAAATACAGTTAAAATTGGAAGAAAAAAAAGAAATGTGTAGATAAAATTCTAGCATTCAGAACTAATGAATTGTTAAGTCCATCACATTTTTAGGTAGTTACATTTACACTGTGAACTATGTGATTGCTATGGTTACACTTCATGGTTAGCTTGAGAAGGGAAAGTGTAAAAACTCCTTTTCAAGTGTGGAAGACTGTTTAAGAAAGCCCAAAAAAGGGGGGGGGGGGGGGGGGGGGGGGGGGGGGGGGTGAGAGACATATGTGTAAAACGAACAAAATTCATTTGTCGTGAGCTGGATTTTCTGCACGCGTCTGAACGGGCAGTATCTGCAGATAAACATCCTTGTGTTGATAAAGTGTGGTTTTATTAACTGAAATCTTGACAGATCCAGTTTTATATTTGGCGTATCAATTATGTAATTAGGCATTTGGTTTACAATTTGATATAATCTTTTTTTTTTTCGGATGTGTGTAGTGCTTCACTAGTTCATTTCTTCAGATTATTCAGTTCTTTGAATATTTGTAATACCTACATGATTGGATATGTCAGAGAGTGCATGCATGTATTCTGTACTCGTGCGAGTGTGTGTGTGTGTATGTGTGTCTGTGTGTGTGTGTGTGTGTGTGTGTGTGTGTGTGTGTGTTGTGTGTGTGTGTGTGTGTGTGTGTGTGTGTGTGTGTGTGTGTCGTTGTGTGTGTGTGTGTGTGTGTGTGTGTGTGTGTGTGTGTGTGTGTGTGTGTTTATGCGTGTGTGTGTGCGCGCGCGCGTTTGTGTGTGTGTGTGTGTGTATGTGTGTTGTGTGTGTGTGTGTGTGTGCACGCGCGCGCGCGCGCGTCTATACAATTCTGTGAGAATCTGAATGAAGAAAGGAGTGAGGGAAATAAGGCATGCAAGTCACGGTAGAAGCTTCCAGTCCATGGAATTTCAGTGTTTTCAGTTTTGGAATGGACATTGTTTTTATTCGTTGTTGTAAGATCCTGGCTTTTGCGATGGGCCGGCAGCCTTTAACCATTAGATCATCATTAATCATTCATCATAACTCTCTCTCCTCTCTCTCTCTCTCTCTCTCTCTCTCTCTCTCTCTCTCTCTCTCTCTCTCCCTCCCTCCCTCTCTGTCTGTCTCTCTGTCTGTCTCTCTGTCTGTCTGTCTGTCTCTGTCTGTCCTCTCTCTCTCTCTCTCTCTCCTCTCTCTCTCTCTCTCTCTCTCTCTCTCTTCCTCCCATGGAAAATCTAAGATGGGGGTCTCTTTTCATCTTTTTTTCCTTCTTTATAGTTTTTCTGTTTGTCGAGTGGTTTCTCATAGCTAAAATCATCTATCAGGTTTTTTTTTTTCACTCAACGTATCTGTCTGTGTATTTTTCCTGGCGGATCTTACCTGGACGTGACCATAGCTGGCATTGTCCCCAGCTTTCTCCTCAGCTTTACAGAGGTCCTGTTAGTTCTGTCCTTTAAAGTCTCTGTCTTTCTGTCTTCCTAAAGAACTTTTTTTTCTATACGTAAACTTAATGTAGTGGTATCCTTCTTTTCTCTTCAGCTGAAGACCTGTTCTTTATCTCATCCTTCTGTTTTGTTTTGTTTTTTTCTGAGCAGAGGGAAAGAGGGAAAGGAGAGAGAGAGAGAGAGAGAGAGAGAGAGAGAGGAGAGAGAAGAGAGAGAGGAGAGAGAGAGAGAGAGAGAGAGAGAGAGAGAGAGAGAGAGAGAGAGACGGATGGATGGACGGACAGACAGACAATGCAGAAGCATATACATGAGAGCCTTTATTCTGCGAGAAAGAGAGAGAGAGAGGAGAGAGAGGAGAGAGAGAGAGAGAGAGAGGGCGGGAGGAAGGGAGGAAGGGAAGGAGAGAGAGAGAGAGAACTCAGAATATTTTATTTGACAGGCCACAGGCCCATATCAAAGTGAGTGAATAAGGTCAAAATAAACCGGTACAAGCCACTCTTAACGAAACCTCAGCTGAATGGTGTTCACAGTTAACAAAGAAGACATTCATGAAGCAACTGCAGCATTAAGTACTCCGTTCCTAACAGCCATTGCTCTATAAATGAAATTACCAACACTCGTAATAGTAGTCTTAATAGAACAGGCTAGCAACATGGACATTTTGAATGGAGAAAGGTGTTTGTAATATTTAGCTGGAATCAACTCA
Organism: Conus canariensis; assembly: GCA_033310375.1. NCBI lineage: Eukaryota > Metazoa > Mollusca > Gastropoda > Neogastropoda > Conidae > Conus > Conus canariensis. The sequence goes on from CM065732.1 coordinate 69,891,129, forward strand.
AAGCGCAACTTCTCGTACAAAGGACAAACCAGTAGAAAATGAAGCTCAGTTTCCGGTGCTTCCTTACAGTGTGGACAGAAAATGTCATGGTTTCTTTTGCGATTAGTATATCGTAAAAAGTGGTATCGTAAAGGCGACATTCCTAACCGAAACCTTGAAAGTAACCTGCGGATGTTAACAAGTTTAATTACACAGAGGTAGGAACTTTGAACAAGAGACTGGTTATATGACCGATAAACATAGTACAACTCATGCGATTCAATAGCTGAATGCCAGTCTTGGATGTAACAATCACTTAAACGTTTCTTAAATTCTACAATGAAAGCTTTCACATTACCGACACTGCATTTCCCATACAATTCCAAACCCGAACCTATAAAGAACATAGCAAACATTAGTTGTCCAGGTAATATAATTTTGATTCTGCAGATGCAGCAACATATCATAGGCTTTTTTCGGGATTCTGTTATTATCCATACAAGCAACACGAAGCCAAAATCTGATACATTTTGCATAAGTATTAACATAAAGAGCGTGTCTTCCAGATTCGCCGTACACTAAGTGCCTAGGAGCTTTTGGACTTACACCAAGAAACCTTTTAATAGCAGCTAAGTGCACCCTTTCAATTTGTTCCTGGCTAGATGACAGTCCCCAAATCTCTGCTCCATAAGTTAAGATAGGTTGTATTTGGCAGTCGAATAGCTTAAAGAAAATACCAGGAGAATGTTCACCTATTGACCATAGTATTCTGTTGATAGCAGTTAATCCTTTCTTTGCTCTGTTTGCTAGGTCACACATAGTTGGTTGGAAAGATAATCTTGTAGTTAGTGTTACAGCAAGATAATTATACATGTAAACAGCTAAAAGTTGAGCATCACCAAAAGTCCAATTTTCATTCGAAGCAAGGTAACCCCCATTCCTGAATACAACAATATTTGACTTTTCCAGATTCACAAGTAAATCTAAACGTTTTGAAGTATTATACAAGACATTCAGTTGGGTTTGCAAACCAATAACAGTATCAGAAAATAATGCAACATCATCAGCAAATAAAAGAATCAAAAGTTCAATGAGGTCTGGAGAAAGCTGAATACTATGTCTACCAAAAGTGTTAATATCTTTAGTTAGTTCATTGATGAACAGTGAAAAAAGCACAGGTGAACACACCTCACCTTGTTTTAGTCCCCGTGGGCATAGAGAAATGTCAGTAAGGTCACCACTAGTTCGAACACAAGTCTTCACAACATTATACACACTTTGCAATGTTTTCAAGAATTTTCCATTAAGACCATTAACAGAGATAACCTTCCACAATTTATCCCTACTTACTAGGTCAAAAGCCTTCCTAAAATCTATAAATGCGGCATAGAGCTTCCTGTGTCTTAACAACTGCTTCTGAATCATTGCCAGTAAAGTGAAAATGTGATCTGTTGTACATCGTTTGTCACGAAAACCAGCTTGCTCCTCCCCAAGAATATTGTTCATTTCAATCCATTTGGTTAACCTTCTATTGAGAACAAAGCTATATATTTTACTACAAATGTTCAACAAAGAGATTCCACGGTAGTTATCTGGACAATTCCTATCACCCTTCTTAAATAGTGGTTGCAAGATAGAGACTGACCAATCTTCCGGAAACAAACCTCATCAAAAATTGTATTGAAAAATTTAACAAGGAAAGGCATAATGACTTGTCTACTGTACTTATAAAACTCTCCAATAAGCTTATCTGGGCCAGCTGCCTTATTACTCTTTATTGCTAGAATTGCAGCTTCAATTTCGGTAACAGAAATAGGTTAATTCAAAAAGTCGCAGTCAGTATATACGGGTTCCGTATCATCAAAATCTGAACTGGTGTTTAAGTCAACAGGTAAGTCATTAAAAACACCTTTAAAGTGATTATACCACTGTTCACTAAAAATCAACCCCTGACCTTGAGTTCTTGGCCTAACTGAACGAACAATTTCCCAGAATTGCTTTGAGTCATTTATATCACTTTGCAACGATGCAATGATATTTTCATTATGTAGCTTCCTTTTCTGTCTTAACAATTCCTTATACTCTCTCCTTTTCTGGCCATAGGCAAGTCTATCATTATCGTTATTAGTTCTATGAAACTTGTGTATCTGTGTTCGTAATACTTTTCTGCTTTGTTTACATTCAAGGTCGAACCAAACTTTTCTCATACCTATGCCAAATCTAATAGTTTTCATCATGCATTCACCAGCATACACAAAACATTCATTGAACTTGGACAAGGCTTGATTAATGTTAACATCAACAAGGTCAGCAGCTTCACTAACTAATGATGAGACATGGTCAGAGTTCATACGTTCATAAAAAGCAGCTGAACTTTCTTCATCCCATTTGTACTTACTAACAGAAACAACTTGGTGAGCATCATTCTCAATAACAGGTAAACAGTCAGCACTATCAGACAGTGAGAAAACAAAACAACAATAGCATGCTTAGTTTCTATTAACGGTCTTACATTAAGGCACTGACAGTGAGGAAGTAAGGAACTTGAGGCAATCATATAATCAATTACGCTAGAGAGAGAGAGAGAGAGAGAGAGAGAGAGAGAGAGAGAGAGAGAGAGAGAGAGAGAGAGAAGAGAGACAGATAGACAGACGGACGGACGGACAAGACAGAAGCATACACTCGATAATCTTTCACAGCGATCAGATTAATCAGCTCCCAAACCGCTGAGTCGTCTGCCAAAAGTTCTGTCAGAGAGCAAGTTCATGGTGACCACGTCCACCTGGGACGGGGGCTATTGTGCGGACAGGGGTGACGGTTGGGGAAGGCACTGGCCGTGAATAGGAGGGGGAAGTGTGGGAGCAGAGGTGATGGACGGGGGGGGGGGGGGCGGATTAGTGAGATTCAGCATTGATCTGAAAGAAATCAGAATACAGCGAAAGCACAGTTGACCCCCAACAAGGAAAAAACATCAATTATCATCATCATCATCATCATCATCATCATCATCATCATCATCATCATCATCGTCATCGTCATCATCATCATCTTTCTTTTTATTTCAATTCGTGTTTCCCCCCCCCCCCCCCCCTCCCTAATGATGTCCATGTTCTCCACAGTTCCATTTTGCAATATCATTTGATCCCCACGACCTATTTTCTGCTGATTAGTACAATGTGTTTGTCTGATGTTGTAATGTTGTTTGTCCTGCCTGAACAAGTCCAATAGGTCAAAACGCGTTGTGTCAGATCTTTTTTGTAATTCAGCGGTCAAATAACTCTGTTTTTGCTCTTAAATTTGTTGCATCTATTCCGGATTCCTCCCCCCCCCCCCCCCCCCCCCCCCCCGCCGCTTTCGGTTTAATTTGATCATCTTGCTTTCATTTTGTTTTACGTATCTTTCTTTCTTTCATTTTGTTCGTGCATGTCATCGAGGATTTTTCTTTTCTTAAAATAGTCGTGATCCTGTCGATTATTTGAGTTTGTTTGATTTTTTTTCTCTTTTATCTTGTTTCTGTTTTGCAGAGTTCTTAAGTCATTTTTCATATTTTTATGATCTTCCTTCCTGCTTGGGCATTAGTTTGGTTATCCTGCGTATAGAGAAGGTTACATGCCCAAATAACATAGAACAACGATGTCATCCAGTGTACAGGGAAAGTGACATGTCCACATGGCATAGAACAACGATGTCATCCAATGTACAGGGAAGGTGACATGTCCAAATGACATAGAACAACGATGTCATCCAGTGTACAGGGAAGGTAACATGTCCACATGGCATAGAACAACGATGTCATCCAGTGTACAGGGAAAGTGACATGTCCAAATGACATAGAACAACGATGTCATCCAGTGTACAGGGAAGGTGACATGTCCACATGGCATAGAACAACGATGTCATCCAGTGTACAGGAAAGGTGACATGTCCAAATGACATAGAACAACGATGTCATCCAGTGTACAGGGAAGGTGACATGTCCAAATGACATAGAACAACGATGTCATCCAGTGTACAGGGAAGGTGACATGTCCACATGACATAGAACAACGATGTCATCCAGTGTACAGGGAAAGTGACATTTCCAAATGACATAGAACAACGATGTCATCCAGTGTACAGGGAAGGTGACATGTCCACATGGCATAGAACAACGATGTCATCCAGTGTACAGGGAAGGTGACATGTCCACATGACATAGAACAACGATGTCATCCAGTGTACAGGAAAGTGACATGTCCAAATGACATAGAACAACGATGTCATCCAGTGTACAGGGAAGGTGACATGTCCACATGGCATAGAACAACGATGTCATCCAGTGTACAGGGAAAGTGACATGTCCACATGGCATAGAACAACGATGTCATCCAGTGTACAGGGAAGGTGACATGTCCACATGGCATAGAACAACGATGTCATCCAGTGTACAGGGAAGGTGACATGTCCACATGGCATAGAACAACGATGTCATCCAGTGTACAGGGAAAGTGACATGTCCACATGGCATAGAACAACGATGTCATCCAGTGTACAGGGAAGGTGACATGTCCACATGGCATAGAACAACGATGTCATCCAGTGTACAGGGAAGGTGACATGTCCACATGGCATAGAACAACGATGTCATCCAGTGTACAGGGAAGGTGACATGTCCACATGGCATAGAACAACGATGTCATCCAGTGTACAGGGAAGGTGACATGTCCACATGGCATAGAACAACGATGTCATCCAGTGTACAAGGAAGGTGACATGTCTACATGGCATAGAACAACGATGTCATCCAGTGTACAGGGAAGGTGACATGTCCTACATGGCTTAGAACAACGATGTAAATTCAGGAATGTCATAGTATGGACAACATGATGATAAGTCGGGGATGGGATGTTATGGTGAAAAGAGAAATAGGAAGCCAAGAGAAGAGAACGGGAGAGGGAAAAAAAGAAAGAACGAGAGAGAGAAAGAGAGAGAGAGAGAGAGAGAAGGAGAGAGAGAGAGAGAGAGTAAAACAAAAGCATCAAACAGACGGAGACGGACAAACACACAGAAACAAAGAGAGAAAGATAGGGAGAGACAGAGAGACGCGGGAAGACAGACACTAACATATGAATACAGAGGGAGATACAGACAACAAACAGACAACCCATACAAAGAAAGACTCATCGATAGACAGACAAACAGAGACACAGGGAGACCCAAACATGCATGAAGGATTGTGAATTCTCCACCGCTCGGGCTTCATGTTTGTGTTCCATGACACGGTGAACAGTTCTCTTCCTGCCAGAAGGAGACTTTTCTGAATGTGAACAGTTCTCTTTCCTGCCAGAAGGAGACTTTTCTGAATGTGAACAGTTCTCTTTCCTGCCAGACAGGAGACTTTTCTGAATGTGAACAGTTCTCTTTCCTGCCAGACAGGAGACTTTTCTGAATGTGAACAGTTCTCTTTCCTGCCAGACAGGAGACTTTTCTGAATGTGAACAGTTCTCTTTCCTGCCAGACAGGAGACTTTTCTGAATGTGAACAGTTCTCTTTCCTGCCAGACAGGAGACTTTTCTGAATGTGAACAGTTCTCTTTCCTGCCAGACAGGAGACTTTTCTGAATGTGAACAGTTCTCTTTCCTGCCAGACAGGAGACTTTTCTGAATGTGAACAGTTCTCTTTCCTGCCAGACAGGAGACTTTTCTGAATGTGAACAGTTCTCTTTCCTGCCAGACAGGAGACTTTTCTGAATAAACTACCTCGCTCCCAACCATCACTCTCTCTCTCTCTCTCTCTCTCTCCCCCCTCTCCTTCTCTCTCTCCTCTCTCTCTCTCTCTCTCCTCTCCCTCCCCTCTCTCTCTCTCTCTCTCTCTCTCTTCTCTCTCTCTCTCTCCCCTCTCTTCTCTTTCGTCACTTTTCCACTCAAGCGAAAAGCTAAGGCTTTTTTTTATAGTCACTTTTGTAATCCGTTCTTTCATTGTTATTCGTTAATTAATAAGTTGGTTTCTTTAAGTGACGCTTGTTTAAGAGGATATCTAAATGAAGAGGATATCTAAATGTGCACGTAATTCGACATGATCTGGGTTTTTTTTTTTGTTTGTTTTTTGTTTGTTTTTTGTTTGTTTTTTGTTTTTTTTTTGCAACTTCAGACATTTTCTCCTTTCCCCTTACTGAGAGGAATGAGAAGAGAGAGAGAGAGAGAGGAGAGAGAGAGAGAGAGGAGAGAGAGAGAGAGAGAGGAGAGAGAGAGAGAGGAAGAGAACAGATAGACAGACAGACAATCTTTCCTTCAATAATGAAAAAACAAGACTTAGGAAAGATAAAAGAAAATCCTTTCCCTTCATCTCTCTTCAAGCATATGTACAGAACGCACGATCTTAATTCAACAAATACGAACAATACAAATATGCACACATTCATACACATATCTAAGCATTGCAAGTATACAAATTGATCATATATTAAGGGGCGATTTTCTTTAAGTCTAAGTAAATTTAATAGGGGGGAACATAATAGAGAGAGAAAGAGACAGACAGACTGACAGATAGACAGACAGACAGACAGATAGATAGACAGACAGACACGCAGAGCCACACAAACAGGCACACAGACAGACAGACATACAGACAGACAGACAGATAGAGACACAGACACACACACAAACAGACAGATAGATAGAAACACAGATAGAAACACAGACAGATAGAAACACAGACACACAAACAGACAGACAGACAGACAGACAAAAGACACACAATGACAGACAGACAGACAGTACGAAAGCAAGCACATGAAAGCCTTGCTCCGCAATGAGATTTGTTAGCCCACAACTCACGCCGAAGACAGGCCGGAGATCAAAGTCAATAGTGTCCGACACATCTGAACCGGACAGGAGCCAGTGTAGGCAGTAGATGGACAGGGAGGTGGGGGAGGGAGAAGGAAGTGAGGGAGAGATGAGGATGGTGGGGATGGGGAGAGGGTAGTGAGGAGGAAGGAAGGGTAGTGAGGAGGGGGAGGGGATAGTGATGGAGGGGGTATGAGGCTCAACACAACACTGATCTGACAGGAATCAATGACACAGTAAACACACGGGTGGGTTGCGTCCAGAAAACATCGACAGACAACAAACAATCAACTCTGAAGAGGATTGGAGATGCATGTGTAAGGGTGCCAGCGCGCGCGGGTGCGGTATGTGTGTGTGTGTGTGTGTGTGTGTGTGTGTGTGTGTGTGTGTGTGTGTGTGTGTGTGTGTGTGTGAGTGTGTATGTGTGTGTGTGTGTGTGTGTGTGTGTGTGTGTGTGTGGTGTGTGTGTGGGGGGGGGGGTGTGTGCCTATGTTTGCCTATGCTACGTGTGTGAGAGTGAGCACATGCATTCAAGTGTGTGTGTGTGTGTGTGTGTGTGTGTGTGTGTGTGTGTGTGTGTGTGTGTGTCTTTTCTTTAATGCCCGTCTCTTCTTTCCTCCATTCTTGAAGAGTGTATGCAGGTTGAGATGTAAAGGGAGCCTTGTCTCTTCCGCTCCAATTCACAGCTCTTTCTCCTCCTGCTTTGTACTTTTCACTTCTTCTCGTCTTCTTCTTCCTCCTCCTCCTCCTCTTCTTCTTCTTCTTCTTCTTCTTCTTCTTCTTCTTCTTCTTCTTCTTCGATAGCGAGAGAGTCACGAAGAGAAAATAAAAGAACGAAACTTTTTTTTTCTCAAAAAAAAAAAAAAAAACGATAATAATCCGCCTCTTGTTAAAACTGAAGTTGCAAAATGTAATAGTACTCTTACTTGCAATGAAGGAAGGGACACGTGCGAGCAAAACATTTAATGGATCAGTTCCTGGCAAGTATCGAATTCGGTAGAAGTTTTGAATGTGTGCGTGTTTTTTTCTTTAATGAAATGAGGTAGCAAAAAATTGACAAGGCCTTTAGAAGAGGACTTTCGTGCACTCAAAGGTAAAGTAGTACAACACTGGTACATGCAGGAATAGTTATAAAAAGATAAATGAACCAATTGTTGGCAAAGCAGCCCAACAAATTCAGATTATATGATAATGGGTTAAGTGATAACAAAAAAGGACCGTTCTTGTTTTAAATCTGGCCAGCAAAGACCATGTATGTTAAAGGCAGAAAAATCAACACAGTAGTAAGATCCGTAGGCGAGATAACAAACCAACCCAAACTAACGAGAATGAATGTTTGCTTGCACTCGATTTCTCTAAAACCTTGACCCAGTATCACAAATGTTTGTTGTTGTCTGCCTTTAAATTCTAACCTAAGGGCTAATTTTCAACACTGAGTATCTGCATTGATGAATAGTACATTGAGTATCTGCATTGATCAATGGTAAACTGAGTATCTGTATTGATAAAAAAAAAAGTACATTGATTATCTGTATTGATGAATGGTATTTTTTGTTTTATTGATCATGGTGGATGGGCTCCAGAACCTTAACATGTGAAATAACTAAAGGCTCCCCATTTTCTCTTTTAACATTCTGTAACTGTGTAGTTTTTGTCAGTCATAATCAGAAAAGGATCAAAGACTTAAAACCTGACGTGCAGAAGACAAAAGCAATGAGATGGGTCTACACAGATCAGAGCAGAATCTGACGAAGGTAGTTTCTGTAACTCAGGAAAATCAGGAAACTTGGTGCCTATCCTCAGATCGCATGCAGAAAACTTGTTAAAGAAAAAAAGTTCTTAACATAAACTGCAGAGCACGAGAACAAAGTAGATCCAGAAAGAATCAACAACAACTTTAAGAAAGAAATGCTGATAACGTTCAATTAATGAGAAATATTAACACGGTTATGTGAGTCATGGAACTGTAAATTCACTTCTCATGTTTTCTCCAATGGTGCTTTAATATCATAGGAAAAAAACGTTTTGTCTTCACAGATACTGTCTTAATCTTGGTACCGAACAGAAAAAAGCATGTAATACATCACGACAAAGACAGATGGTTGTTTGTGGGGGAAGAGCGAAGCTGAAGTGGACAGAATCCAACCTGTACACAAAGCATTTCAGTGAAAGCCTGTCTATTGTTCCGTTACAGTGCTCAGAAGTGGACAGAATCCAACCTGCACACAAAGCATTTCAGTGAAAGCCTGTCTATTGTTCCGTTACAGTGCTCAGAAGTGGACAGAATCCAACCTGTACACAAAGCATTTCAGTGAAAGCCTGTCTATTGTTCCGTTACAGTGCTCAGAAGTGGACAGAATCCAACCTGCACACAAAGCATTTCAGTGAAAGCCTGTCTATTGTTCCGTTACAGTGCTCAGAAGTGGACAGAATCCAACCTGCACACAAAGCATTTCAGTGAAAGCATGTCTATTGTTCCGTACAGTGCTCAGAAGTGGACAGAATCCAACCCGTACACAAAGCATTTCAGTGAAAGCCTGTCTATTGTTCCGTTACAATGCTCTGATTGATTCTGTTTCTAAACTGCGGATCCAACCGATTCAGATAGGGAAAACAGAGACAGCGACACGGCTTTATGATGTTAGTTCATTCCAAACAAAGCCAGGGCAAATGAAGAGGAACGTATGACAAACGAAATATCATACCAACTGCTCGCCTCCAATGGAGTAGAGAGGGGAGGGGGCGAAGGGGATACAGCTGTCAGACTGCTGTTCCATGTTTTTAGCTGCCATTACTTTACAGGCAGACAGCTGGAAGATGTTTAGGTTGCGTTTTCTTTTTTGATTGAGAATTTAAAACTACGCCTGATATTTCCTACGGTCAGTGAAAAATCTAGTTTCTTGACACCATTAAGCAATGTTGTTTAACTGCTGTTTACAGCAGACTTTCTGGCTTAGTTTTGTAGATCACCCCACCATCTGCTAGTGTCAACACTCAAGCGGTGTCGTTTTTATTGAGATTGGCAGGGTCTTCAGCGTGAACATCCTAGAACACACTGGAGAATGGAGAACCCCAAAGTGATCCTATGGGCAGTTTACGGATTTCAGATGTCCACTGCGCGGATCGTGAGAGTGATCAGTGCTGCTGCCATCCATCTTGTTGGTGCCATTTGGGCTCCATAGTTAAGGAGTAATTCCATGAACACTGAAACCTGAAGTTTTTCATTCCTAAATCATTTGTTCTTCTTAGATAACTGTGACTTTATTCTTCCCTAAATCATCATTTGTTCTTCTTAGATAACTGTGACTTTATTCTTCCCTAAATCATCATTTGTTCTTCTTAGATAACTGTGGCTTTATTCTTCCTAAATCATCATTTGTTCTTCTTAGATAACTGTGCTTTATTCTTCCCTAAATCATCATTTGTTCTTCTTAGATAACTGTGGCTTTATTTTTTCCCTAAATCATCATTTGTTCTTCTTAGATAACTGTGGCTTTATTCTTCCATAAATCATCATTTGTTCTTACTTAATTACAGTAGGCTGTTATTCTTCCAAAGTTACATGCGAGTTTGTTCCGTGATTGACCTCCGATTGTGCAGAAGGAATCTGCACAGCCAGATGTTTGCAAGTTTTGGGAGGATGTGTTCGTGAGCACCTGCAGCATGTGGCAATAAAGAAGAGAACAACACAACAAAAGAGAAGAGAGAGAAGAAGAGCAGAAGAAGAAGAATGACATGAAGAAGAAGAACAACAACAACAAACAACAAAAAAAAAGAAAAAAAAGAAGACAAAGAAGAAGAAGAAGAAAAAAGAAAACAAAACAACAACAACAAACAAAAAGAAGAAACAAACAACAAGAACAACAACAACAAGAACAAACAACAACAAACAGAAGAAGAAGAAGGACAACAACAACAACAATAACAACAACAACAACAACAACAAACAGAAGAAGAAGAAAAAGGGAAGAAGGAGAAGAACAAACAGAAGAAGAAATAAAACAAACAGAAGAAGAAGAAGACGAAGAAGAAGAAGAAGGTGGGGGAAAAGGAGGAGAAGAGACTGGTGGGAGGGGGGGGAGAGAAGAGGGATGAGGGATTAGGAAGAAAACGATTAACAACGGGGAAGTTTTATATCAGTCACGTTGTTAAAAACGTAATATAGACAGGAAGAGGAAAGTAGAAACAGAAAGTAAGTAAAGGAATTGTGAAAGAAACAGAAAGAAGAAAAAAGTTCTAAGACAGAAAGAAGTACAAAAAAAATTGAATGAAAGAACGACAGAAAGAACGAAATAACAACCTCATAAAAACCATTGGAATCAGAGAGAGAGAGAGAGAGAGAGAGAGAGAGAGAGAGAGAGAGAGAGAGAGAGAGAGAGAGGATCAACTGATTTATTAATTGACAATCTTCATTTTCAAGGGTAACAGATAAGTAGTGGTGACAAGGAACAAAACCTAAGGATGACTAGCTACTAAACATATCAAACAAACATACGTATCTTTTAAAAATACATAAACATATGAGAGAGAGAGAGAGAGAAGGTAAAATATCACACACACACACACACACACACACACACACACACACACACACACACACACACACACACACACACACACACACACACACTCGACAGAGTATAATAGAGATTCACCTTGTTTGTACACATGAGTCCAAAACCTTTTAAAATCTTGGCACTTCCTTCACACACAGTATGCCTTTGTGTGTCGGCCAGATGGATGATACCTAATGAACATGCACATTGCTGTTATGGGAGATGTAATCCTGGAAGACAGAATGTTGCTTTCTAAATGCTGCCACTGATAATAGAGCATACGAAAAACAAATCTCACTCGTCCTGGGAACAAGTATTCCAGAACTAAGTTTGAATATGATCACATTAAAAAGTCAAAATGGATTCAAAATAAACTGTTTATGTTTGTTCGGAAACTGGCATCCTATTTTTCAGCAGGTCAAAGCAAAGGGCTTATGGAATAGCAAGAAAATAATTTTCAATTTCCAAGCAAGCACTTTGTCCAAGTGATTTCCATCTCTGACTGGGAATTAGATTAGCTTGGTGATGTATGGAAACTCAGATTGTAGTCGAGAATTTCGAAAAAGCAATCAAAACAAACTGAGTAATATTTTTTGAAGTCTTAAGTGTGAGACAAATTGGATGTTATCACGCATAGGGAGAGGTTACAAACACAAAAAAGAAGAAGAAAATACGGAAAGAATTATTAATGAAATAGAATGTACCAAAACAAAAAAAAAAAAAAAGCCACAAGATCAGAATCGTAAAACGGAGATCACTTGAACCTCGAGACAAACGCATTGCAGGCAGATAAAGGTCGGAGGTAAATTGTTTGAAAAAAAAGTGGAAACCTTGGACACGACAGACGGTCGTTAAATGGAGAATCACGTGAGTCGGAAATGTTAAACGAAGTACCTTTGTTCATGTCTCAAAATCGGTAAAAGATGTATGATGGTGGAAGGGGGGAGGGGGCACTGTGAGTGGGAGGACGTGGGCTAAGCCACTGAACAGAATCTTGAAATAGAAAAACTCAAAAACAAACGTTAAACCCCTAACACTGCAGGACAAATAGACCACGAGACTGCCCACAATGTGAACAACGAGACTGACCACAATGTGAACAAAGGAATAACTCCCACAACGCCAAACGGCCAAACTATCTGCAGCCAGCACCCATGGACTCGCACTATCCTGAAACAGTTTCGTCCCCTGCCTAACATTTCCTCTTTCCTTCAATTCAGTTCCTGTTCATGGTATCTCGCTAACACTTCAGGCAGATCCACTCACAGCTTATCACAAGATAATATTGAAAGCTGCAGTCAAGCTCTGTCTTCCTCTTCTCTTCTTCTTCTTCTTCTTCTTCTCTCTCTCCTCCCCTTCTTCTCTTCTTCTTCTTCTTCTTTCTTCTTCTTCTTCTTCTTCTTCTTCTTCTCTTCTTCTTCTTCTTCTTCTCTTCTTCTTCTCCTTTCTCCTTTTCTTCTTCTTCTTTTCTCTTTCCTTCTTCTTCTTCTTCTTTCTTCTTCTTCTTCTTCTTCTTCTTCTTCTTCTACCGTAACTCCATGGAGGATGATCCGGTCACCACGCTGAAGAACAGGCCCCTGCTGTACTGTCCGTTGTGTGCCTGCTTCTCTGCAACTGGCTTTCCCTGTCCATTCTGCGATGTCCTCAGTCCAACATGTTCCCCCTCCACCCCACTGTCTCACCAGTTCCCTGCAGGCTTGTTTAGTGGTCACTGGATCATGTTGCATGGCCACACTGACGTAGTTTCCTTTGCATCACCGATGACAGTAGACCTTCCTATGGTCCGGTGTACTGTGTGATGGTCTGTCGCACCTGCTGGTTGTGTACTGTATGATGGTCTGTCGCACCTGCTGGTTGTGTACTGTATGATGGTCTGTCGCACCTGTTTGATCTTCCTATGGTCCGGTGTGCTGTATGATGGTCTGTCGCTCCTGTTTGATCTTCCTATGGTCCGGTGTACTGTATGATGGTCTGTCGCACCTGTTTGATCTTCCTATGGTCCGGTGTGCTGTATGATGGTCTGTCGCTCCTGTTGGTTGTGTACTGTATGATGGTCTGTCGCACCTGTTGGTTGTGTACTGTATGATGGTCTGTCGCTCCTGTTGGTTGTGTACTGTATGATGGTCTGTCGCTCCTGTTGGTTGTGTACTGTATGATAGTCTGTCGCACCTGTCCGATCTTCCTATGGTCCGGTGTGCTGTATGATGGTCTGTCGCACCTGTTGGTTGATCTTTGATCAGTGTCTCTGACCTTCACTATCTTGACATACCACCTCGCTTCCATGGCTTGGATTCATTCCAGATCCGCTGTGAGGGGAATTGGTCGTAGTCCACTCGTCTCTTTGTGCCTAGGTATGCAGGCATTTGTGTTCGATGTTGACAGAGGTCTGCGTTGTCCCGGAGTTCATGTGTAGTTTCAGAATGTTCTAAAACTGGCCAGTCATCTTTGACGTCATCCGATCAGTCCTTTGTTTTGAATCCTTCCCCGTCCTCCCCAAACCCAGTCCTTTGGAGAGAGAGAGAGAGAGAGAGAGAGAGAGAGAGAGAGAGAGAGAGAGAGAGAGAGAGAGAGGGATTGTGTGTGTGTGTGTGTGTGTGTGTGTGTGTGTGTGTGTGTGTGTGTGTGTGTGTGTGTGTGTGTGTTGTGTTGTGTGGGTTGTGTCTGAGTCTGTGTTTGTGTCTGTGTGTCTGTGTCTCTTTTCCTTATTGCCCGTCTGTTCTTTCCTCCATTCTTGAAGAACTTTTGCAGGTCAAAATGTAAAAGGTGTGTTGTCTCTTTCTCTTTAATTTAAGCTCTTTCTCCTTTTTTATATTTTCCACTTGGTGTGTTCCCGTCGTCTTCTTCTTCATCTTATTCTTCTGATACAGAGAGAGACGGGAAAAGAAAATACGAGAAGGAAACGTCTTTTTAGAGAGGACAATAAAAATCCGCCTCTTGAAAAATTTGAAGTTGCAAAATGTAAAAGTACAATTACAGTGAAGGAATCGAGACTTGCAATGAAAATCGGATCAGTTCCTGGCAAGTATGGTATTAGGTAAAAATTTTGAATGTTTTTTTTTTTATTTATTAAATGAAGTAACGAAACATTGATAAGGCTTTTAATGAATCGTTTATTAGAGGAGGACTATCACGCACTCACAGCCAAAGTTTTACAATACAGTTTCGTAGAGGAAATGTTATAGAGATATAAATTAGCTAACGTAGTCAAATAAGCCCGACAAAGTCATAGTACAGGATAGTAGGTTAAGTATTAACAGAAAAGAAGTACAGTTATTTTTATACCCTGGTCAGTGAGGTCCAATGAAGTTAAAGACAGAAAAAATCAAAACACTTATAAGATCCGTGAGCGATATTATAACCTGTCAAACCTAACAAACGAGAAGGAATGCCTGCTTGCAGACAATTTCTCTAAGGCCTTGACTCAGTCTTACAAAGGTCTGTTGTTGTCTGCATTTGAATTCTAATTTTGGGCTGATTTTCAAAATTGAGTATCTGTATTGATGAATAGTACATCGAGTATCTGTATCGATGAATGGTGCATCGAGTGTCTGTATCGATGAATGTGCATCGAGTGTCTGTATCAATAATTGCTACATTGAGTATCTGTATTGATGAATGGCACATTGAGTATCTGTATTGATGAATGGTACATTGAGTATCTGTATCGATGAATGGTACATTGAGTATCTGTATTGATAATTGCTACGTTGAGTATCTGTATCGATGAATGGTACATTGAGTATCTGTATTGATGGATGGTACATTGAGTATCTGTATTGATGAATGGTACATTGAGTATCTGTATTGATGAATGGTACATTGAGTATCTGTATTGATGAATGGTACATTGGGTATCTGTATTGATGAATGGTACATTGAGTATCTGTATTGATGAATCGTACATTGAGTATCTGTATTGATGAATGGTGGCAAAGATTTGGACTTAAGGGGGGGGGGGAGGCTGAAGATGTAGAAACTCGGGGGTACTGTTGGATTCTTTTTTGAACCCTTGGCGGTGAGAACGCCACAGTATTATGGACTGTGGTGTGTCTCTATTTGACGCCAGGAGCACATACACAACCAGCCGTGTCTCCCTGATGAGTTCCGATCCAGCAGACGAAAGGCCTCGGAGCAGGCAATACAAATAGATCTGCCTTCGAAGGGGATTACGATGGTTCCCTCATACAGCTAGTGACGAGTTTTCATATCTATAATATATTTTCTTAATTTCATGTTCCGAGTTTCTCCATCTTGAGCCCCCCCCCCCCCCCCCCCACCCCTCTGTGTTAGGTTTTCTTATGGGAGCAAAAGTTACCCTACTTGTTCACTGTTTTTTTATATGCATGCATGTTAATTCTTTTCCAAATCGATAAAAAAAAAATGCTTGAAAAACAAATGGATGAAAACACTTCAATGGGTATCTTTTAATGCAAGCTTTCGAGCGTGTGTGTGTTTGGTCATCCATGTAATTGATTCTAATTGAATTGGCAATTATTGCTCTCTCTCTCTCTCTCTCTCTCTCTCTCTCTCTCTCTCTCTCTCTCTCTCACTCTCTCTCTCTCTCTCTCTCCCTCTCGTTAAAGCTACATTTTCACACTAATTAAACCGAGGTTACCCGTATTTGTCGTTGTTCGTCCCTGTGTTTGACTAGAAATAAGATCAGAAAAAAAAATGTGCCAGTCCTGAATAAATGATAATGTGTGTTTGGTCATTTCTCCAGTTCAAAGCTGTACCAGTCCTGGATGAACGATAATGTGTGTTGGTCATTTCTCCAGTTCAAAGCTGTACCAGTCCTGGATGAACGATGATGTGTGTTTGTTCCTTTCTCCAGTTCTTGTTTCTGTGTACATGTGTCAGGCACAGGAAATGTTGGCAAGCTTGAACATGTCATTAGGGGTTATCTCCTTCTTCGTTCTGTGTGCTCTATGGTGACATTTCTTCCAGGCGATGTGGTTTTGTAAGTAGCATTCTTTTGGAGTTATTGGCGTGTCAATATGTCGTCATGAGAGCAAACGTTATCCTCCTTCTTCGTTATTTACTGTTTCCTATTCCTTCATATAAGATTTCTTGTTATTGAAAATACTGTCGCTTTAAGGGAAATAGCAATTATTTCATGTTGGTTTTTCTCCATAAAACTTGTATCGCCTTCTCGTGGCCTTTGCTGTTATGTGTCGTCACTGCAATGATTGTGTCTAAAAAGCCTACATTGATATCAAAAGCTTTGCTAATTTGATCTTCATACACCTTGAATATTCAGAGAAAATGGCAGCGTAAAAGCTTGAAAGTACACACCACACACACACACACACACACACACACACACACACACACACACACACACACACACACGAGTACAATGACGTAGATTCACTTTGTTTACACGAGTGACATACAGACCTTAAATCCGGGCAGAGTGACCACTACAGAAAAAGAAAACATGAACACTGCTGTCATGTGTAGAAATAACTTGGAAGATGGAATGTGGCTTCCTAGAGTCTGCCATTGATAATGGAGCTTGTTGAAAAAATGTCTCACTTAATTGGGAAAAAAAATTACAAGCGAATTAGAATATACTCTTATAAAAACAAAACGGATTGAAAATTGACCATTCCTATTGATATGGAAAATAGCATCAAATCATGTTGTCCAACAGCTCTAAACAGAAGGCTAATAAAATGAGAGGGAAATAATTTTCAATGTCCAAGCAAAACAAGCTAGGCAAGTGATTTCAGTCTGTGACAGGGAATTAGATAAGCGTGGTGATTTATGGAAATTGGGATCACAGTAGAGAAATTCAAAAGTGCATTCAAAACAAACTGAATAATGATTTTTTTAATCTAAAAGAATGAGACAAATCGGATGTTATCACACATGGAGAGAGGTTACAAACACAGACACAAAAAAAAAGAGGAAAATGTGAAGAGAAAAAAGCAGTAAAATGAAATGAAACGAACTACGACAAGATAAGCCACAAGATCAGAATCGTAAAACGGGGAATACTTGAACCACGAGACAAACTCGTTATAGGAAGATAAAGTTCAGGAGATTATAATTGCTCACGAAACAAATCTCGGACACGATATAAGATCGTTAGATGGAGAAGATCTAGAACGCGTAAGGGAATGGTTAAACAATGTAACTTTGTTCATATGTCAATGGTTAAACAATGTAACTTTGTTGATATGTCAAAATCGTGAAAAGCCGTGTGATGGTGGGGGGGGGGGAGGTGGGCAAAGGGCAAAGCCACAATACAGAATCTTTAAAAGAGGAAACATACAAAAGCAAAGGTTAAACCCCTTAAAGTGCAGGATAAACAGACCACCAGATAGAATCACTCCAGCAGAAGGTACACACCAGACAAAATCGATGAAAGAAACGGAGAACCAACGACAGTTAGGAATCATTAACGTGGTAGACTGACCACAGTATAAGCAAAGAAACGACCATAGACGCCAGACAGAAAATTGATCTGCCAAGCACCCATGGATTAGCACCAACATGACATAGATTCGTCCTCCGCCTAACATTTCCTCTCTCAGTCAAGCTTCGTTCAGTTCAGTTTAGTTCAGTTAATATTCAGTGGTAATCTTGCTAACTGGCGGACCCAACCATAGACACATATCAAAACATAATATTGGCAGAATGGCTACGGTCATTTTTCTTCTTCTTCTTCTTCTTCTTCTTCTTCTTCTTCTTCGTCTTCTTCTTCTTCTTCTTCTTCTTCTTCTTCTTCTTTCTTCTTCTTCTTCTTCTCCCCCATAACTCCATGGAGGGTGATCAGGTCACCACAGTGAGGAGCAGTTCACCAGGCCCCTGTTGTTGTGTCCGTTGTGTGCCTGCTTCTCTGCAACTGGCTTCCCTGTCCATTCTGCAATGTGGTCAGTCCATCCATGTTCCCCCTCCTCCCGCTGTTTCAACAGTTCCCTGCAGGGTCGTTTTAGTGAGGCCTCTGAATCGCGTTTTATGTCCACACTGACGTAGTTTTCTTCCATAACTGATGTCAGTACATCTCCCTATGATCTGTGACCTGATGTGACGCATGATGGACTGTCGCTCCTGTTGGTTGCGCTGTGATCAGTCTCTCTGAGCTTTACTATCTTGCTTTAACTTCTCATTCCCATGGCTTGAAATTTTTGCAGATCCACCGTGAGGCTAATAATTATTTATCGTAATCCTGTCGTCTCTTTGTGCCTATGTATGCAAATATTTGAGTTTGACGTTGACAGAGATCTGCGTTGTCCCGGAGTTCATGTGTAGTTTTAGAATGTTCTAAAACTGGCCAGTCACCTTTGACGTCATCCGATCAGTCCTTTGTTCTGAATCCTTCCCCGTCCTCCCCAAACCCATTCCTTTGTTCTGAATCCTTCCCCGTCCTCCCCAAACCCATTCCTTTGATCTAAATCCTTCCCCGTCCTCCCCAAACCCAGTCCTTTGTTCTGAATCCTTCCCCGTCCTCCCCAAACCCAGTCCTTTGTTCTGAATTCTTCCCGTCCTCCCCAAACCCAGTCCTTTGTTCTGAATCCTTCCCTGTCCTCCCCAAACCCAGTCCTTTGTTATGAATCCTTCCCCGTCCTCCCCAAACCCAGTCCTTTGTTATGAATCCTTCCCCGTCCTCCCCAAACCCAGTCCTTTGTTCTGAATCGTTTCCCGTCCTCCCCAAACCCAGTCCTTTGTTCTGAATCCTTCCCCGTCCTCCCCAAACCCAGTCCTTTGTTCTGAATCCTTCCCCGTCCTCCCCAAACCCAGACCTTTGTTCTGAATCCTTCCCCGTCCTCCCCAAACCCAGCCTTTGTTCTGAATCCTTCCCCGTCCTCCCCAAACCCAGTCCTTTGTTCTGAATCCTTCCCGTCCTCCCCAAACCCAGACCTTTGTTCTGAATCCTTCCCTGTCCTCCCCAAACCCAGACCTTTGTTCTGAATCCTTCCCCGTCCTCCCCAAACCCAGACCTTTATTCTGAATCCTTCCCGTCCTCCCCAAACCCAGTCCTTTGTTCTGAATCCTTCCCATCCTCCCCAAACCAAGTCCTTTGTTCTGAATCCTTTCCCATCCTCCCCAAACCCAGTCCTTTGTTCTGAACCCTTTTCCACATCCTCCCCAAATCCAGTCCTTTGTTCTGAATCCTTTCCCATCCTCCCCAAACCCAGTCCTTTGTTCTGAATCCTTCCACGTCCTCCCCAAACCAAATCCTTTGTTCTGAATCCTTCCCCGTCCTCCCCAAACCCAGTCCTTTGTTCTGAATTCTTTCCCGTCCTCCCCAAACCCACCAGTCCTTTGTTCTGAATCCTTCCCCATCCTCCCCAAACCCAGTCCTTTGTTTGATTCTTTCCGTCCTCCCCAAATCCAGTCCTTTGTTCTGAATCCTTCCCCATCCTCCCCAAACCCACCCAGTCCTTTGTTCTGAATCCTGTCCTTCCCCATCTTCCCCAAACCCATTGACCTTTCACCCCATCCCACAGCTCTCCACCTCTCTCGTCCTTTGTTGTTTTTTGTTTCTTTGTTTGTTTGTTGTTCTTGTTGTTGTTCTATGGATAATCGCCGATAAACTGACAACACAATGATTTTTTTTTTAAATTTAAACTGTAAAACCATCCATTTGGATGAACAGACTATATCCTCAAAATGAACAAACGACCCAACCACGGGAAAAGAAGAACATAAAAAGAGCTAAGTGAAACTTTTACTTCAAATAATAATGCACGAGAGAGAGAGAGAGAGAGAGAGAGAGAGAGAGAGAGAGAGGAGAGAGAGAGAGGAGAGAGAGAGAGGAGGGAGTGGGCGGAGGGACAAAGGGAGGGAGGGGGTTAGTAAAGTAGTTTACTTTTGAGATCGAGAGAGGAACGGGGAGAGAGGGAAATGGAGGGAGAGAGAGAGAGAGAGAGGAGAGAGAGAGAGAGAGAGAGAGAGAAGAGAGAGAGAGAGAGAGAGAAAGAGAAAGAGAGAGACAGGCTGACATAGACGGAGGTACGACCGGGATGGAGGGGGGGGGGGGGAGTGAAGGCAAATTAAAAGTTTTAACTAATGTCACATGGAGAGAACATGCACTGACAAATTATATGACTGCACTTCCATTAAAAGAGTAATTGAATAAGCAATAGCTAGAGAGAGAGAGAGGGAGGGAGAGAGACAGAGACAGAGAGAGAAAGAGAGAAAGACAGAGATAGAGACAGAGAGAGAGCAAAACATGAAAATAAAGATTAAAAACAGAAATTGAATTACGTGTGCATGAAGGAGAGAGAGAGAGAAAGAGAGAGAGAGAGAGAGAGAGAGAGACAGACAGACAGACAGACAGACAGACAGACAGAGAGAGACAGACGAGAAGAGAGAGAGAGACGAGAGAGAGAGAGAGAGAGAGAGAGAGAGAGAGAGTCTGATTTATTCTCTCCATGCTTCACAGGAAATTGGGCTGCTGTAGAATGACCTGGCGAACACGGAAAACTTCAGCTTGACCCAGCGATTATGGAAATGTACCTTTTTCTTTGTTTAAGTTCCAGTATTCCTAATAATTTGGGTAATTCCAGAACTTTCCGGTCAAAGGTCAGTAGGATTTCTGCATCTTCCCCAGCGGGTTTTCAGAACAGTAAGCACGGGGATACAAATTTAATTGACTTGCTCAAGAAGGGCCTTATTTTGAATAACCATTTTGGTGTTTCAGGTTTTTACCAGCTTTGTGCTAATCTATATGTAGACCTAGTGGCCATTTGCTGAAATAAAATTGTCTTTTCTTTGAAAACTGTAGGCTCAAATGTAAACTTCATATAAGTTTTATACGATATGATGAAATGTGGAGATATATTGAATGCTGTGGTGGGGACGTGTAAGTCTAACAAAGCTACAATATTAGTCAGTCGCTTCACGTAAAAGGCTGAGAAAGATACAGAAGTGCCTTGCATGATTTTAAGAAATAGTCCATAGGTAACTAAATGTTGCACCAAACCAAACAATAAAATTGCAGCACCTGAGCTAGTATAGGGTTGTTGTGTATATACGAGTTACAGATTACGGTGGATTAAGCAAAGGTGATTTGAAATTGCTTGAACATACCATTACAGTAACAAGAACATCACTTCAAGTGATGAAGATTGTGCTTTCAGAAAAGGCTGTGCCTTATGGATTTTGTTTATTACACAATTCCAAACCACGTTTCTAGGTGTGCGATGCATGAATGTGTATGATATAGAACCATAGCTGATTTAGAAAGGAGGAAAAAATGTTATTGAATTCTAAAGATTCTCTGGAGTAGGAAGCAAGTCTTGTCACGGTGAACAGCGGATCCTCAGGAGAGAAGCCTTCCTGATGCCAGTGTTTGAACCCAGCTCGTTATGACACTGAACAATGAACACGTCACTGGAGGAACACGAAACTCCCTCCCTCCCCTCCATCCCCTCTCACCCTTTCCCTTCCTCTACCCCTCCACCCTTCCCTACTAAATGCATATATTTCAGTACTAAACAATGTTGAGAAGTTCAAATTCACAATAAGCAAACTGCCCATGTTGAAATTTATTGAGTTTGTGTGCGGGTTTTTAAATGATGATTTCTCCACACTGATTAATGTTGATATTGTAAAAGAAAAAGAAACTAGGGCATGCAAGCACGCATGTGCCTGTGTGTGTGTGTGTGTGTGTGTGTGTGTGTGTGTGTGTGTGTGTGTGTGTGTGTGTGTGTGTGTGTGTGTGTATGCACGCGTGCGCTCTGGTAACTTGAGTTTCATCAGATAACAAACTGGTTTCGGTGAATCTGTCTTCATGCCTGTGAGCATTTGTTCATTTGCGTCTTGTTATGTTTGTGTGGAGGGGGTGGAGGGCTACATGGGATGGGGCAGAGCGCGAGAGGGGAAAGAAGGGAAGGAAAGGGGAGGGTAGGAAAAGATGGGGAAAGATACAAAAATTAAGAACTGACCAGAAAGAAAAGATCGAATCGAACCATATGAAGTTTGTGACTATACTAATATCTACCCCATTGGCAAATGCTTGTGTTGTTCACATGAGCAAACAGAAGAAACAGCCAACCATAATTGTATGAACATTTTAGACCAACGGCACGAAAGACACAATGCAGAGAACTACAAGTCTTTCGTTCATATCGATCGTGCTAAGATTCTCAGTTCTTTGTACTTTTCTCAGCCGGTCTCATAAATGTGAGAACTCTTGTATATGTAATGGCAACCAGACTAAACAGGTATCGTATATGATTAGAGGCAACGTCCCTATCAGACTGTTTCATCGATCATACACACAAACATGAATCACTCAGAGATAGAGAGAAGGAGAGCGAGAGAAAGAGACAGACAGACAGACAGACAGACAGATAGACAGTATGAAAGCATATACATAAAAGCCTTCCTCTGCCATGAGATTTGTTAGCCCACAACTCACGCCAAAGACAGGCCGGAGAGCAAAGTCAATAGTGTCCAGCACATCTGAAGCGGACGGGAGCCAGTGTAGGCAGTGGATAGACAGAGAGGAGGGGGAGGGAGAAGGAGGTGGAGACGTAGGTGATGGTGGTGGGGTTGGGGAGAGGGTAGTGAGGAGGCAGAGGGGGTAGAGGGAGAGGATAGTGATGGAGGAGGGATGCGGCAACACTGATCTGACAGGATTCAATGACACAGTAAACACACACACAGGATGCTGACAGGATTCAATGACACAGTAAACACACACACAGGATGCTGACAGGATTCAATGACACAGTAAACACACACACAGGATGCTGACAGGATTCAATGACACAGTAAACACACACACAGGATGCTGACAGGATTCAATGACACAGTAAACACACACACAGGATGCTGACAGAATTCAATGACACAGTAAACACACACACAGAGGATGCTGACAGGATTCAATGACACAGTAAACACACACACAGGATGCTGACAGGATTCAATGACACAGTAAACACACACACAGGATGCTGACAGGATTTAATGACACAGTAAACACACACACAGGATGCTGACAGGATTCAATGACACAGTAAAACAACACACAGGATGCTGACAGGATTCAATGACACAGTAAAACACACACACAGGATGCTGACAGGATTCAATGACACAGAAAACACACACACACAGGATGCTGACAGGATTCAATGACACAGAAAACACACACAGAGGATGCTGACAGGATTCAATGACACAGTAAACACACACAGAGGATGCAGACAGGATTCAATGCCACAGTAAACACACACAGAGGATGCTGACAGGACTCAATGACACAGTAAACACACACACAGGATGCTGACAGGATTCATTGACACAGTAAACACACACATAGGATGCAGACAGGATTCAATGACACAGTAAACACACACACAGGATGCTGACAGGATTCAATGACACAGTAAACACACACACAGGATGCTGACAGGATTCAATGACACAGTAAAACACACACACACAGGATGCTGACAGGATTCAATGACACAGTAAACACACACAGAGGATGCTGACAGGATTCAGTGACACAGTAAACACACACAGAGGATGCTGACAGGATTCAATGACACAGTAAACACACACAGAGGATGCTGACAGGACTCAATGACACAGTAAACACACACACAGGATGCTGACAGGATTCATTGACAAAGTAAACACACACACAGGATGCTGATAGGATTCAATGACACAGTAAACACACACAGAGGATGCTGACAGGATTCAATGACACAGTAAACACACACAGAGGATGCAACAAGAAAACAACAAACAATTAACTTAGAAGGAGAGTGAAGCTATGTGTACGTGGGTGAATGTGTGTGTTTGCCTGAGAGAGAGAGAGAGAGAGAGAGAGAGAGAGAGAGAGAGAGAGAGAGAGAGCATGCGCATATATGCTTGTATGCGCGAGGGCGTGTGCATACATGCGTGTGTGTGTGTGTGTGTGTGTGTGTGTGTGTGTGTGTGTGTTTGTGTGCGTGTGTGTGTATGTGTGTGTGTGTGTGTGGTGTGTGTGTGTGTGTGTGTGTGTGTGTGTGTGTGTGTTTACATGTGTACGTACGTGCATGTATGAGTGTGTGTGCATGCCTGTGTGTGTATGTGTGTGTCAGTATGCTTGGGCACATGTGCAGGCTTTGTGTGTGTGTGTGTGTGTGTGCGTGTGTGTGTGTGTGTGTGTGTGTGTGTGTGTGTGTGTGTGTGTGTGTGTGTGTGTGTGTGTGTGTTTCAGGGTGAGTGTCTTTGTTTTTCTTTCCTTTTCATTTTTTTCTCTTTTTTTTTCTTGTTTTGTGTTTTGTTTTGTTTTTTGTCAATGTGCTTGTCCTGTCTTTCTGTCGTTCTTTCTGTCTTTCTTTCTGTCGTTCTTTCTTTCTGTCTGTCTGTCTTTCTTTCTGTCGTTCTTTCTTTCTGTCGTTCTTTCTTTCTGTCGTTCTTTCTGTCGTTCTTTCTTTCTGTCTTTCTTTCTGTCTTTCTTTCTTTCTGTCTTTCTTTCTTTCTTTCTGTCGTTCTTTCTTTCTTTCTGTCTTTCTTTCTGTCGTTCTTTCTTTCTTTCTGTCGTTCTTTCTTTCTTTCTGTCGTTCTTTCTTTCTGTCTTTCTTTCTGTCTTTCTTTCTTTCTGTCTTACTTTCTTTCTTTCTGTCGTTCTTTCTTTCTTTCTGTCTTTCTTTCTGTCGTTCTTTCTTTCTTTCTGTCGTTCTTTCTTTCTGTCGTTCTTTCTTTCTTTCTGTCGTTCTTTCTTTCTTTCTGTCGTTCTTTCTTTCTGTCTTTCTTTCTGTCGTTCTCTCTTTCTGTCGTTCTTTCTTTCTTTCCGTCGTTCTTTCTTTCTTTCTGTCGTTCTTTCTTTCTGTCGTTCTTTCTTTCTTTCTGTCGTTCTTTCTTTCTGTCTTTCTTTCTTTCTGTCGTTCTTTCTTTCTTTCTTACGTTTATTCTGTTTTCTTTTCTTTTCTTTTTCTTTTGCTCCTCTCTTTTCTCTTTTTCTATTTCTTTCTTAATTCCTTCTTTCTTTCTTTTCTGTCACCCTTCTTTTCTATAATGCCTGTCTTTTCTTTCCTCCTTTCTTGAAGAACTTAAACAAGGAGCAATGTAAATGGGCGCCTGTCTCTTTCTCTTAAAGTTAAGCTCTGTCTCCTCCTTGTTTTCCTTTAACTCGTTTTCTCCTTGTCTTTTTTTCTCCTTCTGGGATAGAGAGAAAAAGGAAAAGGAAAGAAGGAAACACCTTTAAGAAAAGGATGATAATCTACCTATTGGAAAAGATGAGGTTGCAGTTTGAAAAAGTACAGTCACAGTGGAGGAAACAATACGTGCAATTACAAAAATTAAGAAATGGAACAGCTCCTGGTAAGTAAGGAATTATGTGAGAAGTTATGATTTTTATGAAATGAAACTGCCAAAAAAATAATTAGGAATTTTTTTTTTTATTAATCGTTTGTCACAGAAGGACCATCATGCACTGAGGAGTAAAATAATCA
Source organism: Conus canariensis (assembly GCA_033310375.1). Lineage (NCBI taxonomy): Eukaryota > Metazoa > Mollusca > Gastropoda > Neogastropoda > Conidae > Conus > Conus canariensis. The sequence goes on from CM065732.1 coordinate 69,916,899, forward strand.
CAACACTGGTACATAGAGAAAAAGTTCTAAAGAGATAAAGTAACCAACTGTAGACAAACAACCACAACAAATTTAAAAAAAAAACTTATAAAGAGATAAAGTAACCAACTGTAGACAAACAACCACAACAAATTAAGAAAAAAAAAGTTCTAAAGAGATAAAGTAAAAACAACTGTAGACAAACAACCACAACAAATTAAGAAAAAAAGTTCTAAAAAGATAAAGTAATAACAACTGTAGACAAACAACCACAACAAATTAAGATTATCAGATAATAGAAATAATGGCAAAAGTGAGAACAGTTTTTGAATCTGGTCAGCAAAGACCATGCACGTTAAAGGCAGAAAAATCGAAACACTGATAAGATCCATGGACGTTTGAAAACAGTGACAAACCAAACAAATGAGAATTGTGTGTTACTTGCAGTCGATTTCTGTAAAGTGTTTGACTCAGTGTAGAATTTTTGTTACTTGCAGTCGATTTCTGTAAAGCGTTTGACTCAGTGTAGAATTTGTGTTACTTGCAGTCGATTTCTGTAAAGCGTTTGACTCAGTGTAGAATTTGTGTTACTTGCAGTCGATTTCTGTAAAGCGTTTGACTCAGTGTAGAATTTGTGTTACTTGCAGTCGATTTCTGTAAAGCGTTTGACTCAGTGTCACAATGGTATGTTCTTGTCTGTCTTTAAATTTTAACTTCGAGGCTGGTTTTCAAAACTGAGTGCTTGTTCTCATGAATGGTAGATTTAGTTCTATTGATCATTGGGAATATGTTCGAGAACCTTACTTGGTGAAATAACTCAAGGTTGCTCATTTCCTCCATTAACATTCGTTTTAAATGTGTAGCTTTTGTCAGTCGAAATTAGATGAAAGACTAAAGACTTAAACCTTAACGCGCAGTAAACAAAGGCAATGAGAATAAGTAGACAGAGATCAAGACAGAATCTCTGAAAGATATCAATGAACAATACTAGTTATCAAGACAGAATCTCTGCAAGATATCAATGAACAATACTAGTTATCAAGACAGAATCTCTGCAAGATATCAATGAACAATACTAGTTATCAAGACAGAATCTCTGCAAGATATCAATGAACAATACTAGTTATCAAGACAGAATCTCTGCAAGATATCAATGAACAATACTAGTTCCTAATGAACAATACTAGTTCCTAATGAACAATACTAGTTCCTAGGAGTCACTTTCAATACGTCATGCAATATGTAGGCTCTTCAAAAACATTTCTGAATGAAATAAATACCACATTAATTCTTTGAGACGTACGGTATTATTTGTGTGTGTGTGTGTGGGGGGGGGGGGCAAAAAGAGGCTTAGTTGTGTGAAAGGTTTCAAAAGGATCAAAAGAAGAGTAAAACAGAGCAAAGAGGAAGAGGGGCTGATTATTATCAATATGATCTAGCTCCTGCAAGATCAGAATCATCAGTGAGTGGACAAACTTGCAGATGCCGAAGATCAGGAAAGAAAAGTTTTTATAATGTAAACAGCAGAAAAAAAACAACAAAAAAACAAAGAGGTCCAGAAAGAATCAACAGCGAACTTTGAACAGAAATGCTGATAACTTTCAATTAATGATAAACAGTAACACGGTTGAGGAACTGTAAAGTCAGTTTCCATTCTGTCTGCAGTAATGCTCTTGTATTATAAAAAAAAGTTACATCTTTTCAGAGTTGTCTGGGTATTGAACAGATAAAATACATCATGACAACAACAGGTTGTTCCACTGGGGGAAGCACAGAACTCAACTGGACAGAATCAAGGCTATACACAATGCGTTATAATGGAACCCTGTATGCATTGTTCCATTACAGTGCCCTGATTAGTTCCACGTCCAAACTGTAGATCCAACAGATTCACATGGAAAACGGAAATAGCGACACAGATTTATCCTGCTTATCTGCTCAACAGAAAGCCAAAGCAAATGAAGAAAATATCACGAAGGAGATCTATATCAACTGCCTGTTTTTTTCCTGGGTTAGAAACTGTGGTTTTAACTTTGACAAATATGCATAGTCAAGAACAAAGAGCGTTACAAAGAAGTGAGACGTAAAGTGTAACTCTGGAGAGTGTTACATAACGTGTTGTTGCATAACGTGTATTATTCCACATTTATCATGCTCAGTAAAATAAACGTACATGAAAAAAAAATGCTCGTACTGTAATACCAGGGTCGATTTTAACAAGAATGTTTGTGGAAGTCCAGTTGTCCATAAATTGTCGAGATTTCTTGAGCCAGAGCTTGTTTAATATGATCAGGTTCAGATCATTATCATGATCAGGTTCAGGTCATTATCATGATCAGGTTCGGGTTATTATCAGGCAAAGAAGATTCCAGTGGTCTTTAGGGGAAAATTCAACATTCATTACGTCATACTGTTTGGTAAAATGTGTATCGGTGTCTACATGAGTACACACCCTCCCTTCCCTTTCCCAATCACTCGCTTCTTTTCTTTCCCTTCCCCAGCTCCCAAACCCAAACTCCTCGTCCGCTTGTCTCTCATGTACACAGACCACTACACCGTCTTCCTCCGGTCAGATGTCCTGGGCCATGTTGACTAGGCTCTCTGTCCTGTCCTAAACAGACCACTACACCGTCTTCCTCCGGTCAGAGGTCCTGGGCCATGTTGACTAGGCTCTCTGTCCTGTCCTAAACAGACGACTACACCGTCTTCCTCCGGTCAGAGGTCCTGGGCCATGTTGACTAGGCTCTCTGTCTTGTCCTAAACAGACGACTACACCGTCTTCCTCCGGTCAGATGTCCTGGGCCATGTTGACTGGGCTCTCTGTCCCGTCCTAAACAGACCACTACACCGTCTTCCTCCGGTCAGATGTCCTGGGCCATGTTGACTGGGCTCTCTGTCCCGTCCTAAACAGACGACTACACCATCTTCATCCGGTTAGAGGTCCTGGGCCATGTTGACTGGGCTCTCTGTCCTGTCCTAAACAGACGACTACACCGTCTTCCTCCGGTCAGAGGCCCAGGGCCATGTTGACTGGGTTCTCTGTCTTGTCCTAAACAGACCACTACACCGTCTTCTTCCGGTCAGAGGTCCTGGGCCATGTTGACTGGGCTCTCTGTCCTGTCATCCTGAGGACGATGCGTAGTTGGTGTGCAAACAGGTCACAGGTCTTAAGTGCATGAATGGAGAAAGTAGGGGTAGGGGCAAGGGGAAGTGGAGGGAAACGACGGGAGGGGCAAAAAAGGGAGGGGGGGGGGGCAGATGGGAAGCGATGTGTGTGTGATGTTTGACTTTTTGATACTCTCTCTCTCTCTGTCTCTTCTCTCTCTCTCTCTCTCTCTCTCTCTCTCTCTCTCTCTCTCTCTCTCTGTCTGTCTGTCTGTCTGTCTGTTGTTTGTATGTCTGTCTGTCTGTCTGTCTCTGTCTCTGTCTTTCTCTCTCCCTCTCTCTCTCTCTCGCACTCTCTCTCTCTCTCTCTCTCTCTCTCTCTCTCTCTCTCTTTTCTGATTCCAATAGTTTTTAAGAGGCAGTTGTGTTCTTTTGTTTCTTTTTCATCGTTTTTTGTTCAATTTGTGTTTTGCATATTTCTTTTATCCGTACTTTTTTTTTATTACTGCTTCTTCTGAGCCGGTGACCACAGACTTAGAAAATGCTTTCAACAAAATCCAGTTTTCAGTTTTCATAGAATTACTCCTCAACTATGGAGCCCAAATCACTTCAGGGTTCTCCATTCTTCCCTGTTTTCTATCATGTTTACGCTGAAGAACTTGCTGAGCTCAGTAGCTATGACGTTGCTCATGTGTTGGCTGTAACAGATGATGGTGGATCTACAGAACTCCCGGTACACTTCCGAAAGAGGGTCTGCTGCCAAGGGGTGTTAAACAGTATTGCTCAGTGGTGTCAAGAAACAAACTTACAAGACATCAGACCTTGTTTAGAACAGTATTGCTCAGTAGTGTCAAGAAACAAACTTACAAGATATCAGACCTTGTTTAGAACAGTATTGCTCAGTGGTGTCAAGAAACAAACTTACAAGACGTTAGACCTTGTTTAGAGCTAGC
>CM065732.1:69935935-69945935 GCA_033310375.1 Conus canariensis
GTGCACCTTGGAGTACACCACTGTGACGTGTGCACCCTGGAGTACACCATTGTGACGTGTGCACCTTGGAGTACACCACTGTGACGTGTGCACCTTGGAGTACACCACTGTGACGTGTCCACCTTGGAGTACACCACTGTGACGTGTCCACCTTGGAGTACACCACTGTGACGTGTGCACCTTGGAGTACACCACTGTGACTTGTGCCAAAGGCCGTAATGTACCAGTCTTATAAAAGGAAACATAGAAACAAACAAACAAACAACACGACCTGACGTTGCGATACATGTTTATCTTACCGCTGTGTCTGATAGTAATGGTTGACATTGTGCCATTACTAAACCGTTGTGTCTGATAGTGATGGTTGACATTGTGCCATTACTAAACCGCTGTGTCTGATAGTAACGGTTGACATTGTGCCATTACTAAACCGCTGTGTCTGATAGTAATGGTTGACATTGTGCCATTACTAAACCGCTGTGTCTGATAGTAACGGTTGACATTGTTCCATTACTAAACCGCTGTGTCTGATAGTAACGGTTGACATTATGCCATTACTAAACCGCTGTGTCTGATAGTAACGGTTGACATTGTGTCATTACTAAACCGCTGTGTCTGATAGTAACGGTTGACATTGTGCCATTACTAAACCGCTGTGTCTGATAGTAACGGTTGACATTGTGCCATTACTAAACCGCTGTGTCTGATAGTAACGGTTGACATTGTGTCATTACTAAACCGTTGTGTCTGATAGTAATGGTTGACATTGTGCCATTACTAAACCGCTGTGTCTGATAGTAACGGTTGACATTGTGCCATTACTAAACCGCTGTGTCTGATAGTAACGGTTGACATTGTGCCATTACTAAACCGTTGTGTCTGATAGTAACGGTTGACATTGTGCCATTACTAAACCGTTGTGTCTGATAGTAAGGTTGACATTGTGCCATTACTAAACCGCTGTCTGATAGTAATGCTTGACACTGTGCCATTATGATTCTGTTTCAGTTCAGTTTCATCAAGGAGGCGTCATTGCGTGCGGACTAGTCCATATACGCTACACCTCATCCGCTAAGTTTTGAGACCACAATGCGCATGATTTAAAGCTGATGGATAAATGAATTAATAACTAAGATGAGAGAACTTAACAGAGGGTCTCGTGGCTACGACTTTGCCGATGTCTGACCTACGCATTAGCCCAACGCGCTGATCAGACCTTGTGTGCCTATGTGACATTGGTTGTTACATTTTTATCCGTTTGACTGATAACAATGTTTGACATTGTGCCATTATGACTGATAATGTGGTTGACATCGTGCCGTTTTGACGTATATTAAATGGCTGATAGTGTGCTATTCTTTAAAAAGAAATGCTTTGTGTATGCACAAATGTGTTTTTCTGTCATAAACCGCTGTGGCCAATGAAAAAGGCACGAGCCTTTTTTGTTTTAAACAAAGAATTCGTGTTTAAATACAGCTTCACCTTGCCTTACACCAATGCGACTAATCAAAAAGGCAGAAAACATGCTATTCTTTTAAGAAAAAAAATAGGTCATAATAGCGTACATGTTGACCTCGCAGTTCACCGCGGTGATTGATCACAAGGCAGATGTATGTCAGTCTAAAAACAGAAACACTTCATGTTGTGGTACCTGTTCATCTTGCTGGTCACCTCTGTGACTTACGTTACAGGTAGACATTGTGCCCTCATTCAAATAAAACCATTTTGCGATGGAATGTTGACCATAACATCGAGTGATTTTCTGTGAACACTTTATCTGAATCAGATAGTAGACGAACAATCAAGCTGAGACAGACAGGCAGACGGAGACAGAGACAGAGAGAAAGAAGCAGAGACAGACAGAGAAAGAAAGAGAGACAGACAGGCAGATAGACAGACAGACTGAGACAGAGAGAAAGTGACAGAGAGAAAGAGACAGAAACAGACACAGAAAAAAGAGAGACAGTGTATGTATGTATGTATTTATGTATAGATAGATAGAGAGATATAGATATATATGGAGAGAGAGACAGAAAGAGAGACAGAGACAGAGAGAGACGCAGAGAGAGAGAGAGAGAGAGAGAGAGAGAGAGACATACAGAGAGAGACAGAGAGAGAGACAGAGAGAGAGAGAGCACACACACACACACACACACAGGCACCGAGAGAGAGAGAGAGCAGAGAGGCAGACAGAGAAGGGAAGACGGCATTCAGTGTCTGTACCCTCAGTTCCCACAGAGCGAAAAGGACAGACCTGTGCATCACAGTCTCAGACTGGCTAATGACCATTCAATGTCTGTGCCCTCAGTTCCCACAGAGCGAAAAGGACAGACCTGTGCATCACAGTCTCAGACTGGCTAATGACTACATTCAGTACTGGGGACCACGAACATTGCCAGCAAATCAACCACTCTACGTTTGGATTGGGACAGGAGAGAGGACGGCGCGTCAGGCGAAGAGAGAGAGAGAGAGAGAGAGAGAGAGAGAGGAGAGAGAGAGAGAGAGAGAGAGAGAGATGCAGACAGACAGACAGATAGAGAAAGAGAGAGATAGTGACAGACAGACAGACAGACAGGAGAGAGAGACAGAGAGGCAGACAGACAGACGGGCAGACAGACAGACAGAGAGAGACAGAGACCGACAGACAGACGGACAGACAGAGAGGTAGCAAAAGTGGAGATGAAGAAGATTTCCAGCAGATGAGAGCCACCTGCATTCTGTTGGTTGGGTGTGTTTGCTGGATAGGGAGAGCGAAGATTTTAAGGGGGGTAGCAGAGTCAAGATTCTTTTTACCCCCAGCTAGTTAGACTTCTTTTTCAATGCTGGCCACCCGACTATATGTATGTATGTATGTATTTACACACACACACACACACACACACACACACACACACACACACACACACACACACACACACACACACACATATATATATATATATATATATTGTGTGTGTGTGTGTGTGTGTGTGTGTGTGGGCGGGTGGGTGGGTGGGTGCATGCAATGAAAACAATGAGGGGAGGGGGTATGGTAATGGTAGGATATTGATGTGCTGTTTTTTTTATTCTCTGCAGCTGATATTTATTGCCGCCAGGGAGAAAACTTGCCCTTTATATACAACATGGACTCCGTCCACGTGAACTCTTTGTCTCTGTCTCTGTCTCTGTCTCTGTCTCTCTTGTCTCTTCTCTCTCTCTCTCTCTCTCTCTCTCTCTCTCTCTCTCTCTCTCTCTCTCTCATACAAACTACATTGTTGTATTCCTGATCTCTTATTGGAAGGTCAGTAACTTGACAGTGAAGTGTCTTCTTCTTAGTGCTCTTTCTCTTCATCATCTTCCTCCATTTGTTGTTGTTGTTGTTGTTGTTGTTCTTCTTCTTCTTCTTCTTCTTCTTCTTCTTCTTCGTCTTCGTCTTCTTCTTCTTCTCTTCTCTTCTTCTTCTTCTTCTTCTTCTTCTTCTTCTTCTTCTTCTTCTTCTTCTTCTTCTTTCTTTCTTTCTTTCTTTCTTTTGCATTTTTGTACGCCTCCTTTTTCCATTCTTCCTGTTAGAAAACAACAAGAGGAGATGCTGTCTGTGAAAGGTTGAATTTGTTCCAGGTTTCAGTTTTATTACTTTATTTTTTTCCAAAGAAAAATTGTATTAAACGAAAACGATTGACATTAACAGTGAAAAAAGAACACAAAACAAAATAAGTCTGACATACACATTTGTAAACAACGCTATAATAATGTATGTTTGAGTCGTTCATCTCCGATTAAAATTTTCAGTAATATATCAAATTTCATATTTTGTTTTGGAAATATGATCAGTTACATTTACTGCTGCATGTTTTGATGAAAGACATCCTAAATGTTATTACGCGCAAATATTGGAACTCTGACTTTTATTTTATTTCCGGGTGATCATAACTGATGCTAACAGCAATACAACCGAGTTCCACTTTAGTCTCAGACAACATGATATGGCTTTTTGTGATATATTAATCGTGGGCGGCAATGGCAGAGGTGGCAACTGTTGGAAGGATGAAAGTGGACTGTGTCGTTCCAGTCTTTCCATGTAAACCTGCCGCTGTCTTCAACAGTAGCAGCAAATAACGACTTGTGCACAGAAGAAAAATAGGACAGGCACAGGTAGGGGGGAAAGTGTGAGTAGGTGGGGATGGAGAGAAGGAGATGGGAGGAAGAAAATGAGAAGTGTGCTGGGCAGAAGTGGGCTGGTGGTTGTATGGAGGGAGATGAGTAGTGTGCTGGGGAGAAGTGGGCTGGTGGTTGTATGGAGGGAGATGAGTAGTGTGCTGGGGAGAAGTGGGCTGGTGGTTGTATGGAGGGAGATGAGTAGTGTGCTGGGGAGAAGTGGGCTGGTGGTTGTATGGAGGGAGATGAGTAGTGTGCTGGGCAGAAGTGGGCTGGTGGTTGTATGGAGGGAGATGAGTAGTGTGCTGGGAGAAAGTGGGCTGGTGGTTGTAAGGAAGATGAGTAGTGTGCTGGGGAGAAGTGGGCTGGTGGTTGTAAGGAAGATGAGAAGTGTGCTGGGCAGAAGTGGGCTGGTGGTTGTATGGAGGGAGATGAGTAGTGTGCTGGGGAGAAGTGGGCTGGTGGTTGTATGGAGGGAGATGAGTAGTGTGCTGGGGAGAAGTGGGCTGGTGGTTGTATGGAGGGAGATGAGTAGTGTGCTGGGGAGAAGTGGGCTGGTGGTTGTATGGAGGGAGATGAGTAGTGTGCTGGGGAGAAGTGGGCTGGTGGTTGTATGGAGGGAGATGAGTAGTGTGCTGGGGAGAAGTGGGCTGGTGGTTGTAAGGAGACAGATGAGTAGTGTGCTGGGAAGAAGTGGGCTGGTGGTTGTATGGAGGGAGATGAGTAGTGTGCTGGGGAGAAGTGGGCTGGTGGTTGTAAGGAAGATGAGTAGTGGGCTGGGGAGAAGTGGGCTGGTGGTTGTAAGGAAGATGAGTAGTGTGCTGGGGAGAAGTGGGCTGGTGGTTGTAAGGAGGGAGATGAGTAGTGTGCTGGGGAGAAGTGGGCTGGTGGTTGTAAGGAGGGAGATGAGTAGTGTGCTGGGGAGAAGTGGGCTGGTGGTTGTAAGGAAGATGAGTAGTGGGCTGGGGAGAAGTGGGCTGGTGGTTGTAAGGAAGATGAGTAGTGTGCTGGGGAGAAAGTGGGCTGGTGGTTGTAAGGAGGGAGATGAGTAGTGTGCTGGGGAGAAGTGGGCTGGTGGTTGTAAGGAAGATGAGTAGTGTGCTGGGGAGAAGTGGGCTGGGTGGTTGTAAGGAGGGAGATGAGTAGTGTGCTGGGGAGAAGTGGGCTGGTGGTTGTAAGGAAGATGAGTAGTGTGCTGGGGAGAAGTGGGCTGGTGGTTGTATGGAGGGAGATGAGTAGTGGCTGGGGAGAAGTGGGCTGGTGGTTGTAAGGAGAGAGATGAGTAGTGTGCTGGGAGAAGTGGGCTGGTGGTTGTATGGAGGGAGATGAGTAGTGTGCTGGGGAGAAGTGGGCTGGTGGTTGTAAGGAGAGAGATGAGTAGTGTGCTGGGGAGAAGTGGGCTGGTGGTTGTATGGAGGGAGATGAGTAGTGTGCTGGGGAGAAGTGGGCTGGTGGTTGTATGGAGGGAGATGAGTAGTGTGCTGGGAGAAGTGGGCTGGTGGTTGTATGGAGGGAGATGAGTAGTGTGCTGGGGAGAAGTGGGCTGGTGGTTGTATGGAGGGAGATGAGTAGTGTGCTGGGGAGAAGTGGGCTGGTGGTTGTATGGAGGGAGATGAGTAGTGTGCTGGGGAGAAGTGGGCTGGTGGTTGTATGGAGGGAGATGAGTAGTGTGCTGGGAAGAAGTGGGCTGGTGGTTGTATGGAGGGAGATGAGTAGTGTGCTGGGGAGAAGTGGGCTGGTGGTTGTATGGAGGGAGATGAGTAGTGTGCTGGGAGAAGTGGGCTGGTGGTTGTATGGAGGGAGATGAGTAGTGTGCTGGGGAAAGTGGGCTGGTGGTTGTATGGAGGGAGATGAGTAGTGTGCTGGGGAGAAGTGGGCTGGTGGTTGTATGGAGGGAGATGAGTAGTGTGCTGGGGAGAAGTGGGCTGGTGGTTGTATGGAGGGAGATGAGTAGTGTGCTGGGGAGAAGTGGGCTGGTGGTTGTATGGAGGGAGATGAGTAGTGTGCTGGGGAGAAGTGGGCTGGTGGTTGTATGGAGGGAGATGAGTAGTGTGCTGGGGAGAAGTGGGCTGGTGGTTGTATGGAGGGAGATGAGTAGTGTGCTGGGGAGAAGTGGGCTGGTGGTTGTATGGAGGGAGATGAGTAGTGTGCTGGGGAGAAGTGGGCTGGTGGTTGTATGGAGGGAGATGAGTAGTGTGCTGGGGAGAAGTGGGCTGGTGGTTGTAAGGAGGGAGATGAGAAGTGTGCTGGGGAGAAGTGGGCTGGTGGTTGTATGGAGGGAGATGAGTAGTGTGCTGGGGAGAAGTGGGCTGGTGGTTGTATGGAGGGAGATGAGAAGTGTGCTGGGGAGAAGTGGGCTGGTGGTTGTATGGAGGGAGATGAGAAGTGTGCTGGGGAGAAGTGGGCTGGTGGTTGTATGGAGGGAGATGAGAAGTGTGCTGGGGAGAAGTGGGCTGGTGGTTGTAGTCTGGACAGATGTGCAGAATAAGAAGAGCTATGGATCAGGGAGCCATCATCAAAGCATTTCAGAAATATGTCCGCTGTGTCAGTGCTGACTTGACTGTTTGACTGCTGTACTGACTGCCGTCCATTCCCTTCAGGTCAGGGCCTCTGTGTGGGTCAGCTGTATACTGCGCCAGTAACCAGAAAGATCTACCTGGAGACATGAACTCAACAGTATATAATTATTTTTTTGCGTGTATCACTGAAGAGAAGAAAGTTTTTTTAAGTTCTTCACTTTAAACACGACGTTGGTCATAGTGGAGGAAAGAAGAGGCCCCCAGCTTTTCTGAGGAGAGACTCAGGGTGGTGATGTCATTGTCAACAACACTGTTGAAGTTTAAATATGCATCACTGTTTTGTTTTAACTTCAGTGCTGAAGAGAGTTATTTGAAGATAATTAACTGATCCAAGAATACAATAAAAAAAATTCGTCCGATGTTGCCAAGATCATTAGCTTTGGAGAGTGCAAACAAAATCTGCATTCCTCTGTCCTTTCCTTTAAAATCCACCCACCCTTTGTCCTTCATCTTCCTGTGGTGCTTATTTATCACACATGAGTCAGGAGAGGCATGTTTTCTCTCTTGTTTTCGTTTTTACCTTGTTCATCTCTTCCCATTGATCCAGTGTTGCATGATTTGAAATATTTTTTTCTAATATTTATTCACTTCCTTCTCTCCTTTTTTCCTTCTGTCCTTTCTTTCTTTAATTAATTCAATTTTTGATTTTTGTTCTTTCTATCCTTTATGGAACAATGACGTGAAAACGACACACACACACACCTCAACGTCCACCTCCCCATCCCCTCTCCCCATTCTGCCTGCAGAAGCTCCAATCATTGTCACGCTGATCTTGCTCAGATGCCTTGGGGGTTCTTCTGTCTTCCCCTCATTGACCGACATTCAGGTAATCCTCTCTAACCCCCTCCCTCTCCCCAACTCCTAACCACATCCCCCCACCCCCTACATCCTCTTCACTCTCCTTTGTCAGCACATGTCCTCAGCCCCTGTGCAGTCTCTGCATCCCATTTCCTGACATTGCACACACGTACACGCCTGCAAGCATGTATGCATGTATGTCCATGTGTATGTGCCTCTCCCCAGAGGTACTCAAATGCATTCACACCCACTTGCCCACGCTCACATACTACTCACACACACACACACACACACACACACACACACACACACACACACACACACACACACACACACACACACAACATATATAACGTGTGTGTGTGTGTGTGTGTGTGTGTGTGTGTGTGTGTGTGTGTGTGTGTGTGAGCGCGCGTGCGTGCGTGCGTGCGTGTGTGTGTGTGTGTGTGTGTGTGTGTGTGTGTGTGTGTGTGTGTGTGTGTGTGTTCGTGTGTGTGTGTTGTGTGTGTGTGTGTGTGTGTGTGTGTGTGTGTGTGTGTGTGTGTGTGTGTGAATCCGCATCAACACTGCTCTTCTCCATGAACAATGGGTTCTCAATTGTTTGGGTTTTTTTTCTGACAGAGAGACGGACAAACAGAGAAACAATGGGTTCTGTATTGTTGGAGTCATCTTTCTGACAGACAGACGACAAACAGAGAAACAATGGGTTCTGTATTGTTGGAGTCATCTTTCTGACAGACAGACAGACAGACGGACAAACAGAGAAACAATGGGTTCTGTATTGTGGGATCATCTTTCTGACAGACAAACAGAGAAACAATGGGTTCTGTATTGTTGGAGTCATCTTTCTGACAGACAGACAGACGGACAAACAGAGAAACAATGGGTTCTGTATTGTTGGAGTCATCTTTCAGACAGACAGACGGACAAACAGAGAAACAATGGGTTCTGTATTGTTGGAGTCATCTTTCTGACAGACAGACGGACAAACAGAGAAACAATGGGTTCTGTATTGTTGGAGTCATCTTTCTGACAGACAGACAGACGGACAAACAGAGAAACAATGGGTTCTGTATTGTTGGAGTCATCTTTCTGACAGACAGACAGACGGACAAACAGAGAAACGATGGGTTCTGTATTGTTGGAGTCATCTTTCTAACAGACAGACGGACAAACAGAGAAACAATGGGTTCTGTATTGTTGGAGTTATCTTTCTGACAGACAGACAGATGGACAAACAGAGAAACAATGGGTTCTGTATTGTTGGAGTCATCTTTCAGACAAACAGACAGACGGACAAACAGAGAAACAATGGGTTCTGTATTGTTGGAGTCATCTTTCTGAACAGAAGACAGACAGAAACAGTCTGATTTAGCTTGACAGACAGACAGACGGACAAACAGAGAAACAATGGGTTCTGTATTGTGGAGTCATCTTTCTGACAGACAGACGGACAAACAGAGAAACAATGGGTTCTGTATTGTTGGAGTCATCTTTCTGACAGACAGACGGACAAACAGGAAACAATGGGTTCTGTATTGTTGGAGTCATCTTTCTGACAGACAGACAGGACAACAGAGAAACAATGGGTTCTGTATTGTTGGGGGTCATCTTTCTGACAGGACAGACAGACAAACAGAGAAACAATGGGTTCTGTATTGTTGGAGTCATCTTTCTGACAGACAGACAGACAGACAAACAGAGAAACAATGGGTTCTGTATTGTTGGAGTCATCTTTCTGACAGACACAGACAGACAGACAGACAAACAGAGAAACAATGGGTTCTGTATTGTGGAGTCATCTTTCAGACAGACAGACGACAAAACAGAGAAACAATGGGTTCTGTATTGTGGAGTCATCTTTCTGACAGACAGACAGACGACAACAAACAGAAAACAATGGGTTCTGTATTGTTGGAGTCATCTTTCGACAGACAGACAGACGGACAACAACAGAGAAACAATGGGTTCTGTATTGTTGGAGTCATCTTTCGAGACAGACAGACGGACAAACAGAGAAACAATGGGTTCTGTATTGTTGGAGTCATCTTTCTGACAGACAGACAGACGGACAAACAGAGAAACAAGGGTTCTGTATTGTGGGAGTCATCTTTCAGACAGACTGGACAGCGGACAAACAGAGAACAATGCATTTTGGAATTTTTGGATCACTTTCTGACTGACGAGGTAACAAGAAAGGCGATGGTATGATCAGGTGATACGAACTTTTGATCTCTCGGAGTATAAAAAAGTTCGGTGGTGTTGACTTTTACTCTTGTACTGTGTAAGTTGATATGCCATTTTGCAGAATAACGTTAGTTGACGTTGTCACACGCGCTATTCTTGAGTTGTTTCGTGACGGTTGTCCATCGTGTTTTGATGCCCCACTTCGGCCACGTCAGTAGCATTGCACCCACGCGCTCAGTCCGACTCCCCTGCCCCCCCCCCCCCCCTCCACTCCCTGTCCACAGCCCGGCCAGTCCCGCCGC
>CM065732.1:69953435-69960935 GCA_033310375.1 Conus canariensis
TTGGTTCACCTCAACGTCTTCTCCGAGCAGTGCGCAAATAATTCAACTACTTCCACGCTCGCACACACGCGTACACGCCGATATATATGTATGCATATGCATAAACACAAACATACACGCGTGTTAGCAAGCATGTACAAACAGAAGCGCCTGTATGCATACCTACATATACACATACATACACACAGGCATGCGTACTTGCACGCATACACGCACGCGCACGCGATCACACACACATACACACATACACACGCGCGCGCGCGCACACACACACACCACACACACACACACACACACACACACACACACACACACACACACACACACACACACACACAACACGCACGCACGCACGCACACACACACACACGCACACACACTGAAAAACATATCAACAGGATTTAAATATAGCACATGGCACCTCTCAGGATCAGCTTCATCCTCAGACCTGTATTTGACCTCCTAGTATATGACATCCTAGTATATGACCTCCTAATATATGACCTCCTAGTATATGACCTCCTAGTACATGACCTCCTAGCCTGGAATTCAAACATGATGAAATGGGGTAAGTCAGATGACACTACGTGTCTGGTCTGAGAATCAACGCTAAACTTGCAAAAATGCACATGGAGACACAGCTGAGTGCTTAAGCAGATTGCCATAGTGGTTGGGGCCAAGGGGGTCGTAGGTCCATCAGCCTATGATCTCATGAAACAGCTCACTGTTTTTAGTGAGAAGACGGTCAGAACCCTAAGAGCAATGGTAGAGGCAGCTGGAAGTTCCAGCTGGATCTGGTCGAGGAGGAGCAAAAGGGAGCTTCAGAAGGCTTACTGTCGGATTCATTAAACTAGTGTTGTGGTTGAGACAAGGTTTTGGATCGCTCGCCCATCCAGAACATGCAGCTTCCAATTCCGGCAACGCCGAGGGAAAAACGTCGGACCGCAGAAGAGCATCTAGACGTCATGGACTGGATGCGGTGTGGTCCTCTTAGATCCCAGGAGTTCATGGCGAAAACACTTGTCTGAGGGGAGAGGGGGGTTCTTCTCTGAAGACCTTCTGCTGTCACGCTCTCCCTAGAGTTTCTTCCTACTGGCATCGCCGTATTATCAGCTTTCTTACAGCACGTTGGTGCTATTGGTGGCATGGCCGTATTATCAGCTTTCTTACAGCACGTTGGTGCTATTGGTGGTGGCCGTATTATCAGCTTTCTTACAGCACGTTGGTGCTATTGGTGGTGGCCGTATTATCAGCTTTCTTACAGCACGTTGGTGCTATTGGTGGCATGGCCGTATTAGCTTTCTTACAGCACGTTGGTGCTATTGGTGGCATGGCCGTATTATCAGCTTTCTTACAGCACTTTGGTGCTATTGGTGGTGGCCGTATTATCAGCTTTCTTACAGCACTTTGGTGCTATTGGTGGTGGCCGTATTATCAGCTTTCTTACAGCACGTTGGTGCTATTGGTGGCATGGCCGTATTATCAGCTTTCTTACAGCACTTTGGTGCTATTGGTGGTGGCCGTATTATCAGCTTTCTTACAGCACGTTGGTGCTATTGGTGGTGGCCGTATTATCAGCTTTCTTACAGCACGTTGGTGCTATTGGTGGCATGGCCGTGTTATCAGCTTTCTACAGCACGTTGGTGCTATTGGTGCATGGCCGTATTATCAGCTTTCTTACAGCACTTTGGTGCTGTTGGTGGCATGGCCGTATTATCAGCTTTCTTACAGCACTTTGGTGCTGTTGGTGGCATGGCCGTATTATCAGCTTTCTTACAGCACTTTGTGCTATTGGTGGTGGTGGCGGTGTGTAGTGACTGTTTATGTTCCTGTTGCTGTCATTGTCGTTGCTGTTGTTGTTATGTTTTTATCGTGCTGTTGTTAATGTTGTTTTCTGGTGTTGTCGTTGGTATTGCTGTAGTTGTTGCTGCTGTTGTTTTGTAGCTGTTATTGTTTCAGTTTCATGACGAGCAGATTATTTGGTATACATCACACCACATCACATCACACCACATTACATCACTCCACATCTGTTATGTCCTAACAGCGGGATGCACAAGGTTGACATATTGATGACAGATAAAATGGTAAACGTGGAGGAAGAGATAGGGGACAAGGAGGTCATGGACAGAGTCTAGCAGATGCTATGGCATGGCACAGCTTGTGAAGGACAGAGCAAAGCAAACAAACTCTATAGTCTGACCAGTCACAGAGACAACGAGACACTCAATCACAGGCAGACAGACAGACTAGACAAATCCAGACAGTCAGACACTCACCAAAACAAACAAAACAACAGACAGACAGAAGAGACACCCGCAGGCTGAAGCACACCCGTGACCAAGAAAGAAAGTGAAAATCAGGAACCAGTAGCAGAGACAGTCTCACACAGTTCAAACTCAGAAATCGTCCCAGAATTCTGCTGAAAGATTGTTTAGAATTCCTGCTTGATTTTCGCCTTTCTCATATCTACATGCAGATAGACAAGTCTCATTGGTAATAACAGAATTTCTCTTTACCTAAGCTACAGTGTATACCACCAGTCTTTCGCTGTCCCTCTGGGAAAGTTAGAGAATTCATGTTCAGTGAAAGTGTTCCCTTAAGGTCTGTGGTCACGTGGCCTGCCCATTACACAGTCTGAGGCAGTGATGAACACGTCCCTGACCTCTTCTCTGTCTTCTTCTTTCCCTTCCCTTCCTTGGCTGATTCTCTCTCGCTCTCTCTCTCTCTCTCTCTCTCTCTCTCTCTCTCTCTCTCTCTCTCTCTCTCTCTCTCTCTCACCTCAAACATGATAGAAATTCTATATATCGGATTTCTTTCTCCTCTGAATCGATCAAATGATGTAGTAAAAACATTATTTGCTGGAATCTCTGCCTTTCCTAGAAACCGCAAAGAGATAGACTTGCTTCTGTGGTTTACAACAAAAACTCTCTGTCCCTAACTCTCCTGTGTTCTCCCCCCCCCCCCTCCCCCTTCCAAAATCTCCCTCTCTGTCCCTCCCTGAAGGTAAAAAAATTCCTATCTACTGGCTATGTTCTATAAGGTCCTATACTGATCACACAGTCTGTGCCTGTGATGTCATCAGTCTGTGGCTGTGATGTCATCAGTCTGTGGCTGTGATGTCATCAGACAGTGTGTGGCTGTGACCAACAGGTCCTTCATTTCTTCATTTCTCCTCTGTCCTCTTCTTCTAACCTTCCATTCCTTGATGCTGATCTCTCTCTCTCTCTCTCTCTCTCTCTCTCTCTCTCTCTCCTCTCTCTCTCTCTCTCTCTCTCTCTCTCTCTCTGTCACACACACACACACACACACACACACACACACACACACACACACACAACACACAGATACCATACACACACGCGTGCACACACACACACACACACATACACATGCACGCACGCACGAACGCACGCACACACACACACACACACACACACACACACACACACACACACACACACAACACACTTGCTCCCACGATGCACACACGCACACAAACTCTCTCTCTCTCTCTCTCTCTCTCTCTCTTCTCTTTTCTCTACTCTATCTATCTATCTATCTATCTATCTATCTGTCTGTCTGTCTGTCTCTTTCTCTCTCTCTCCATCTGTCTGTGTCTGTTTGTCTTTCCTCTCTCTCTCTCTCTCTCTCTCTCTCTCTCTCTCTCTCTCTCTCTCTCTCTCTCTCATTACCACAACAACAACCATGTGGAATTTGACCAGCGGAAGAATGTGTCATGCCAGCAAGTAACATGAGACGTGCTCTCTTACCGTCCTTTTGTCCTCATCAAAGCTGCTTCCTCACAGACTGCAGTTAAAACCCAGGGAAAGGCGGAGTCCTTTTGTCCTCATCAAAGCTGCTTCCTCACAGACTGCAGTTAAAACCCAGGAAAGGCGGAGTCCTTTTGTCCTCATCAAAGCTGCTTCCTCACAGACTGCAGTTAAAACCCAGGGAAAGGCGGAGTCCTTTTGTCCTCATCAAAGCTGCTTCCTCACAGACTGCAGTTAAAACCCAGGGAAAGGCGGAGTCCTTTTGTCCTCATCAAAGCTGCTTCCTCACAGACTGCAGTTAAAACCCAGGGAAAGGCGGAGTCCTTTTGTCCTCATCAAAGCTGCTTCCTCACAGACTGCAGTTAAAACCCAGGGAAAGGCGGAGTCCTTTTGTCCTCATCAAAGCTGCTTCCTCACAGACTGCAGTTAAAACCCAGGGAAAGGCGGAGGAGAAAGAGAAGAAAAGAGACAAGTGAGAGGACACGTGACAGACAGAGAAGACAGATGGGGACAGACAGCGAAGACAGAGAGGGGGACAGAGAAGGGGACAGACAGAGAAGACAGAGAGGGTGACAGACAGAGAACACAGAGATGGTAACAGACAGAGAAAGACAGAGAGGGACAGACAGAGAAGACAGAGAGGGACAGACAGAGTAGACAGAGAGGGACAGACAGAGAAGACAGAGATGGTAACAGACAGAGAAAGACAGAGAGGGACAGACAGAGAAGACAGAGGGGACAGACAGAGTAGACAGAGAGGGACAGACAGAGAAGACAGAGAGGGTGACAGACAGAGAAGACAGAGAGGGGGACAGACATAGAGGAAGACAGAGAGGGGGACAGACAGAGAAGACAGAGAGGGGGACAGACAGAGAAGACAGAGAAGACGTAGGGGGACAGACAGAGAAGACAGAGAGAAAGACAGAGAGGGGGACAGACAGAGAAGACAGAGAGGGGGACAGCCACAGAGGAAGACAGAGAGGCGTCACTGCGTGCGGACTAGTCCATATACGCTATACCACGTCTGAGACAACAGTGCACATAGCTCACATACTGATAAATAAATAAATGGATGAATAGAATGGCGGAGAGTCGGACAGAGAGACTGACATACAATACTTAACAGATCCCAAGTTCACTCACGGCACTATGGAAGGCTGGGCAACTATGCCAGACTCTACATAGAACTAAAAGAGATCCAGATCGTCAGACACACACCAAACAGCACACAAAACATCGCTGACAAACACATCAAGATCCAGATCGTCAGACACACCCAAACAGCACACAAAACATCGCTGACAAACACATCAAGATCCAGATCGTCAGACACACACCAAAACAGCACACAAAACATCGCTGACAAACACATCAAGATCCAGATCGTCAGACACACACCAAAACAGCACACAAAACATCGCTGACAAACACATCAAGATCCAGATCGTCAGACACACACCAAAACAGCACACAAAACATCGCTGACAAACACATCAAGATCCAGATCGTCAGACACACACCAAAACAGCACACAAAACATCGCTGACAAACACATCAAGATCCAGATCGTCAGACACACACCAAACAGCACAAACATCACAAAACATCGACCCAAAAGACAACACCAACAGTCGCGAAAACCACGACCAGCAGGTGGACACCAATAGAACTCAGAAGCAATAGAAACGTCCGAAAATTTGTTGGACACAATGATTTAAAGAATAGAACGGGCAGTGTGATGTGTGGTGTGGGGGGGGGGGGGGGGGAGGGGGGGCGGTAAAAACAGATGCTACAGAGAGGCAGACACTGCGACTGACAAAGAGATATGATTCCTGTGAGTCCGACTCTTTTACCCATCATGACAGAGTCAGCACTTTGCACGGAATGACCGACAATGCAGAAATGCGTATCGGTTTCGTACGATGCCGTTCTTTGTGACTCTGTCCCGCTACCTACTGAACACGCCGAAGGGGACAAGCAGGTCTCGTTCCTGTTTTCTATGTCCCACACCATACTGCAGAAAGAAGATGAAAAGAGAAGAATCTCAATCAATGGGAACAGCATCCACCCCCATGTCCCCATCCATCCCCATTCGACATGCATCTTGAAGAAGGGCAAAAGGGTGTGAGATGCGGGAACTTTCTCCTCCCTAAGAAATCCCAAAGAAAGTCAAAGGTGTTATTGTCGGGAATCTTCTGCCGCCATGTAATTCCCAAAGAAAGTCAAAGGTGTTATTGTCGGGAATCTTCTGCCGCCATGTAAATCCCAAAGAAAGTCAAAGGTGTTATTGTCGGGAATCTTCTGCCGCCATGTAAATCCCAAAGAAAGTCAAAGGTGTTATTGTCGGGAATCTTCTGCCGCCATGTAAATCCCAAAGAAAGTCAAAGGTGTTATTGTCGGGAATCTTCTGCGCCATGTAAATCCCAAAGAAAGTCAAAGGTGTTATTGTCGGGAATCTTCTGCGCCATGTAAATCCCAAAGAAAGTCAAAGGTGTTATTGTCGGGAATCTTCTGCCGCCATGTAAATCCCAAAGAAAGTCAAAGGTGTTATTGTCGGGAATCTTCTGCCGCCATGTAAATCCCAAAGAAAGTCAAAGGTGTTATTGTCGGGAATCTTCTGAGCCATGTAAATCCCAAAGAAAGTCAAAGGTGTTATTGTCGGGAATCTTCTGCCGCCATGTAAATCCCAAAGAAAATCAAAAGTGTTTTTGACAGGAATTGTCTGCCGCCATATAAATCCCAAAGAAAGTCAAAGGTGTTATTGTCGGGAATTTTCTGCCGCCATGTAAATCCTAAAAAGGTAGAAGTTGAAGTGTCCTCAATTTCGCGTGTACACGATCAGTTTAGATACCGACCAAAACTATATGTCAGCAGATGGCCAAAGTCTGTCCTATCAATAATTTAGTATCAATTCATCATTAATCAATAATTTAGCATCAGTTCATTATTCATCGACTGTCAGTGATTCAGTGCTCATAACTTGAAGTTCTCCTGTAGAAGACAGTAAGAATCCCGATTGTTTCATGGACAAAACAAATGTTCTCTACCTGACCCTTAGCGTCCCTGTCCCTACCCTCCTTACACTGTCATCCACTGGACCTGTTCATGGTGAACGCCAAAGAGGTCATCAGACAGTCTGTGGCTGTGATGTCATCAGACAGTGTGTGGCTGTGATGTCGTCAGACAGTCTGTGGCTGTGATGTCATCAGACAGTGTGTGGCTGTGATGTCATCAGTCTGTGGCTGTGATGTCATCAGACAGTCTGTGGCTGTGATGTCATCAGACAGTCTGTGGCTGTGATGTCATCAGACAGTCTGTGGCTGTGATGTCGTCAGACAGTCTGTGGCTGTGATGTCGTCAGACAGTCTGTGGCTGTGACGAAGAGGTCCCTCATTTCTCCTCTGTCCTCTTCTTCTCTCCTTCCCTATCTTGACGGCTGACTTCTCTCTCTCTCTCTCTCTCTCTCTCTCTCTCTCTCTCTCTCTCTCTCTCTCTCTCTCTCTCTCTTCTCTCTTTCTCTCCCTCTCTCTCTCTCTCTCTCTCTCTCTCTGTGGTCTCTGTCTCTATCCTCTCTCTCTCTCTCTCTCTCTCTCTCTCTCTCTCTCTCTCTCTCTCTGTCTGTCTTCCCTGTGGTCTCTGTCTCTATCCCCCCTCTCTCTCTCTTTCTTTCTCTCTCTCTTCCCTGTGGTCTCTGTCTCTATCCTCTCTCTCTCTCCTCACTCTCTCT
>CM065732.1:69965935-69988435 GCA_033310375.1 Conus canariensis
TGAAAGAGAGCGGAAGGATGTTATCTGCCGGCTGAAATTTCCTCCACGCTCATCAGATCCAAAGAGGGTCAAAGGGCATCATTTACTGGAATTGTCTGCTGCTTTGTAACACCCAAAAAAGGTAGAAGGTTCTGTGTCCTCAACGTCACGTGTGCACAGTCAGTTCAAGGGATTTAACTCTTGACTTTACCAGGACCAGAAGATGAGCTCCCTTAAATTGACGGCCGAAACTACATGTCAACATATGGATCCCCTTCAGTCCTACCAGTGATTGAGTATCAGTTCATTGTCCATTGACTCGGTGATTCAGTGTTCATAACACGAAGTTTGTGATCGTAAAGGATACAAGATAGTCTCTGTCGCTGAAATTCTCTCGTCTCATATAAGCCCCAAATAAGGTAGAAGACGGTGAAAATACCGATTGTTTCGTGGACCAATCAAAAAATACAGATTGTTTCGTGGACCAATGAACTGATCAGAGGACGTTACTATTAATAGTGCACGGGACGGGGGATGAGTGACGGTCCATCAGAGTTCCTTCATGATCTCTTACCCTCAGACATAATGTTCATATGAGTTTTAAAACATGACGTGAAGTATCAAGAGAGAGAATCTGGGTCAGAGATTATGTTGTTTGATTTGTCGTCTTCGTTTGTCGGCCCTGTCACTTTTATTATTTATATGATGTTTACATGTGTGGCGATAGCCGATTTCAGCAGACTTCCTTGCAGCTGATAGACGGAACTTATAGATCACACCGGTTAGGAATGGTCGCATTTCCTGATTTTTTTCTCCTACTGTATCCACGCTAAACCCATGGGTTGGAATTATTCAGCTCTCCTATAACCCCTCAAAGAAAGTAAAATAAAATACTTTGCTCGACTTTTTCGTTTCCTGTATAACCCCCCTCCCTACACCCCCCCTCCCATTTCTCCTCCCCCCCCCCCCCCCCCCCCCCCCCCCCCCCCCCTCCAAAAGTAAAGTTTCACTGCTGCACGTTCCCTCCCACCCACCCCAGAAGCTCGGCTTTCTGGAATTTTATCACTTGCAAAAGTTTGTATCATCTCCTTCTTCTAGCATCCACTAGAAAGACCGACTTATTTCATTTCCCACAGCAACAAAGAATTTCCAGCTTACACCTGTTCTGCCGTGTTCACTTCGCGAAGCTTAAGGAGGGGGTTGAGCATTTGTTCAGTGGCATGCATTGCTCACGCTTAATGGTGTCCCGTAGTCCTTCAATTAAAAGGTTGAGGGGCTGTGATTTGGAGGGCTCGCCTGTGGAACTTGTCCTCTGTCCTCATTCAGTCCTACCTTATTCTCCTGCTCTCATTGATCTCTCTCTCCTTCCTTCCTCTCTATCTCTCTCCTCTCTCTCTCTCTCTCTCTCTCTCTCTCTCTCTCTCTCTCTCTCTCTCTCTCCTCTCTCTCTTATTTACATGAAACTAGTCTGGGACTGGCGGAAGGTCAACATTGTTACTGTGATGGTGCCATAGTAGTCGAGCGAGTTGTTGTTATGAAAGGATGTGTGTGTCAGTAGGTAGAATGTTCAGTCCTATTTGGTTTGGTTATTGGAGTCTCTTTAGCTAATTTCAGTTGTTGTCACTGTGACAGTCTGTTGTGATTCAAAGTGGGGAAAGAGGGGAAGGGGGAGAGAGAGAAGAAGAGATAGACCGGCAGACAGTGACACAGAGAGAGGGGGGGGATGAGAGGAAGAAAGGAAAGAAATGTTGTGTCATTGGAGAGAGAGAGAGAGAGAGAGAGAGAGAGAGAGAGAGAGAGAGAGAGAGAGAGACTTTGTTGTTTATTGCTTTCAGCTCAGCGTGCCATTAAGGCAATGGGGATACAAATACGACTTGACACATTGCATAACTGAAGTATAGAGAGACATATTCTCTATGTTCTTTCTTCTAACTGTATCAACAGCATATCACACGGTAGCCTGCATATTCTATTAGTCGGTTATCCTACCACTGGCAGCCACAATTTAACACATTTCAATGCTGTTTGAACCAACATCGGTTATCTTCATGTTTCTACGGACAGAGAGAGAGAGAGAGAGGGGGGGTGATGGGAGAGACAGAGAGAAGGAGATGTAAGAGGAAAAAAGAGGGAGGGGAGGGTAAGTGAGGTAGGGGAAAGGAGAAGACAGACAGACAGACAGACAGACAGTCAGAGAGTCAGAGAATGAATGTGGGCGGGGGGTGGGGGGGTGGATTGGTGGGTGAATGGTTTTGTGTGTGTGTGTGTGTGTGTGTGTGTGTGTGTGTGTGTGTGTGTGTGTGTGTGTGTGTGTGTGTGTGTTCTAATAGGGAACACACACAGAAAAAAAAAAGCAGTCGGTGGCAGTGCGATTTTATCTGAAAAGAAAGCACAGGAACATGCATTTTTCATCCCAGTGATTTGGTTTAAAAGAAAAGGACGATCACAGAGCCTATTGAACTGTGAATTGATCTGAAAAGGAGCAAAACGTTCTTGTGCAAGCTGTTAAAGGGATCGCTGATGTTCAAAGCTGGAAGATTCTTCTCGACAAGTGTTAATCGTTGACACTGCCCCTCAAGCGATCTGTCCTGTTTTGAGGCTGAAAGCTCATAAAATATAAATGGAAATAAGATTTCGAAAAAAAACAAAAAGTGAAACCCGCTTTTTATCTCCATCATCCCCGAATGTCTTTACTTCTCCCTTCTCTTCGTTCTATGTCTTTCCAATTTTTCTCCCATGTCTTTCTTCTTCATCATTTCCGCTTCTTTATCCTCCTTCATGTTCTTCTGCCATCACTTGGTGCTGGTACTTGTGGCCCTCTGCTCTTTCTCTCGGGTCTGTTCGTTTTTTATCGATTGTTCCTTTTGTTCCTTTTAGTGTTCTTCTGTTTCCTTTTTCGCTCTATCCATCCGCTCCTTTGTTTCCACATTATTTCTCTCTGTCTCAGTCTCCTTTGTTTCCACATTATTTCTCTCTGTCTCAGTCTCCTTTGTTTCCACATTATTTCTCTCTGTCTCAGTCTCCTTTGTTTCCACATTATTTCTCTCTGTCTCAGTCTCCTTTGTTTCCACATTATTTCTCTCTGTCTCAGTCTCCTTTGTTTCCACATTATTTCTCTCTGTCTCAGTCTCCTTTGTTTCCACATTATTTCTCTCTGTCTCAGTCTCCTTTGTTTCCACATTATTTCTCTCTGTCTCAGTCTTTGAAACTCTTCTCCAATCTTCATCGTCTTTTTCTTCTTGTAAGTACATGTGCATGCGTGTGGATGTGCGCACACGTGTGTGTGTGTGTGTGTGTGTGTGTGTGTGTGTGTGTGTGTGTGTGTGTGTGTGTGTGTGTGTGTGTGTGTGTTGTGTGAGTGTGTGTGTGTGTGTGTGTGTGTGTGTGTGTTGGTGTGTGTGTTGTGTGTGAGCGCAAGGTTTCCAAACGTACAAATGTTGGTACTATTTTTAGGAAACCGACATTACAGTTGTTATGGTTACACTTTATTGTGCTTGAGCTGTCTTCGTTGTTGTGCTGTTAACATGTTGCTATTGCTGTTTCGTTTCTTTCTTTTTTTAGTGGTCTGATTGTAAAAATGCAGTAGGGTATTCCAGGCTCACAATATCCTTTTGTTGTCTGATTGTAAAAATGCAGTAGGGTATTCCAGGCTCACAATATCCTTTTGTTGTCTGATTGTAAAAATGCAGTAGAGTATTCCAGGCTCACAATATCCTTTTGTTGTCTGATTGTAAAAATGCAGTAGGGTATTCCAGGCTCACAATATCCTTTTGTTGTCTGATTGTAAAAATGCAGTAGGGTATTCCAGGCTCACAATATCCTTTTGTTGTCTGATTGTAAAAATGCAGTAGGGTATTCCAGGCTCACAATATCCTTTTGTTGTCTGATTGTAAAAATGCAGTAGGGTATTCCAGGCTCACAATATCTTTTGTTGTCTGATTGTAAAAATGCAGTAGGGTATTCCAGGCTCACAATATCTTTTGTTGTTCTTGGTGTCGATTTTGTTTTTCCCTGTCCATTTCAGCCTTCTCTTCCTTCGTGTTCAACTTCTCTCTCGCCTTCTTCTCTTCCTCCTGTTTGCTCTGTGTGTGTGTGTGTGTGTGTGTGTGTGTGTGTGTGTGTGTGTGTGTGTGTGTGTGTGTGTGTGTGTGTAGTCTGTACGTCGCAGTGCGAATTTAGATTGAAAAGAAACCACAGAACATGCATTTTTCACCCCAGTGGTTTGGTTTGAAGAATGAGGACGATCACAGAGCCTGCTGAACTGCGAATCGATCTGAAAGGAGCAAAACATTCTTGTGCAAGCTGTTAAACGGTAAATTGATTTCCAAAGCTGGAAGGTACTCTTTGCCGAGGGTCCATCGTTTTCATAGTCCCTCAAGCGATCTATCCTGATTTTGAGTCTGAATGCTCATGAAAAATCAATGGAAATAAAGTTTCGAAAAAGATTAAAGCCCGCTTTTTGTTCTGTTCCTCCTCCTCCTCCTCCTCCTCCTCCTCCTCCTCCTCCTCCTCCTCCTCCTCCTCCTCCCTCCCCTCCTCCTCCTCCTCCTCCTCTTCTCTTCTTCTTCTTCTTCTTCTTCTTCTTCTCTGTTTGTGTGTGTGTGTGTGTGTGTGTGTGTGTGTGTGTGTGTGTGTGTGTGTGTGTGTGTGTGTTGTGTGTATGCGTGTGCGCATGCATGAGCACGTGTGTGTGTGTGTGTCTCTGTGTGTCTGTCTGTCTGTCTGTCGTGTGTCTGTGTATGTCTGTCTGTCTACCTGTCTGTCTCTTTGTCTGTCGGTCTGTGTCTGTGTCTGTGTGTCTATGTATGAGTGAGCGCGCGCGCACACACGTGTCTGCAAATATGCCTTTGTGTGTGTGCGTGCGTGCGTGCGTGCTAGCGTGCGTAAGTGCGTGCTAGCGTGCGTAAGTGCATGCGTGTGTGTGTGTGTGTATGTTTCTCTCTCTCTCTCTCTCTCTCTCTCTCTCTCTCTCTCTCTCTCTTCTCTCTCTCTCTCTCTCTCTCTCTCTCTAAGAATACGTTTTTAGTTGTGTTATCAAATTATTACTGATTGGTCATTGTCACTGTAGCGTTTGATTTTTTTTTTATTAACCTTCCATTGTTTGTTTACTATTGGGCAGAATGGTAAAAAGGCCCTTAATGTGCCTAATTCTTTACCCATGAAAGATTCAATCAATCAGTCAATCAATCCTCTTCTTCTTCTTCTTCTTCATCTTCTTCTTCTTCTTCTTCTTCTTCTTCTTCTTCTTCTTTTCTTTTCTTCTTCTTCTTCTTCTTTTTTTTACTTTTCCATATGTCTTTCTTCAGTTGTTTTTTGTTGATCTATTTTCCTACTCTTCTTTCCCTCATATGGTTGTTGTGTTCATAAATTCACTGTTGGATGTTTTCATCCATTCATATTACAGTTTTCAACTTTTTCCTTTGTTTCTTTCATTAGTAGATAGAGCCGAAAAGCGCGCAGGGTTTTCAAACATACAAATATTGGTATTATTGGTATATTGGTGTATTATTCGTAGAACTGACATTACAGTTGTTGAGATCACACAATATTTTGCTTCACCTCTTTTCGTCGTTGTACTGTTGCTGTCGCTGTTGGTTTTGTACTGTTGCTGTCGCTGTTGGTTTTGTACTGTTGTTGTCGCTTTGTTTGTACTGTTGCTGTCGCTGTTGGTTTTGTATTGTTGCTGTCGCTGTTGGTTTTGTACTGTTGCTGTCGCTGTTGGTTTTGTACTGTTGCTGTCGCTTGTTGGTTTTGTTACTGTTGCTGTCGCTGTTGGTTTTGTACTGTTGCTGTCGCTGTTGGTTTTGTACTGTTGCTGTCGCTGTTGGTTTTGTACTGTTGCTGTCGCTGTTGGTTTTGTACTGTTGCTGTCGCTGTTGGTTTTGTACTGTTGTTGTCGCTGTTGGTTTTGTACTGTTGCTGTCGCTGTTGGTTTTGTACTGTTGCTGTCGCTGTTGGTTTTGTACTGTTGCTGTCGCTGTTGGTTTTGTACTGTTGCTGTCGCTGTTGGTTTTGTACTGTTGCTGTCGCTGTTGGTGTTGTACTGTTGCTGTCGCTGTTGGTTTTGTATTGTTGCTGTCGCTGTTGGTTTTGTACTGTTGCTGTCGCTGTTGGTTTTGTACTGTTGCTGTCGCTGTTGGTTTTGTACTGTTGCTGTCGCTGTTGGTTTTGTACTGTTGCTGTCGCTGTTGGTTTTGTACTGTTGCTGTCGCTGTTGGTTTTGTACTGTTGCTGTCGCTGTTGGTTTTGTACTGTTGCTGTCGCTGTTGGTTTTGTACTGTTGCTGTCGCTGTTGGTTTTGTATTGTTGCTGTCGCTGTTGGTTTTGTACTGTTGCTGTCGCTGTTGGTTTTGTACTGTTGCTGTCGCTGTTGGTTTTGTACTGTTGTTGTCGCTGTTGGTTTTGTACTGTTGCTGTCGGTGTTGGTTTTGTATTGTTGTTGTCGCTGTTGGTTTTGTACTGTTGCTGTCGCTGTTGGTTTTGTACTGTTGCTGTCGCTGTTGGTTTTGTACTGTTGTTGTCGCTGTTGGTTTTGTACTCTTGCTGTCGGTGTTGGTTTTGTATTGTTGTTGTCGCTGTTGGTTTTGTACTGTTGCTGTCGCTGTTGGTTTTGTACTGTTGCTGTCGCTGTTGGTTTTGTACTGTTGCTGTCGCTGCTGGTTTTGTACTGTTGTTGTCGCTGTTGGTTTTGTACTGTTGTTGTCGCTGTTGGTTTTGTACTGTTGTTGTCGCTGTTGTTTTTTTTTCTCAGTTTGGTGGTATGATTGTCAAAAAGCAATGGAATGTTCCTGTCTCACTATCCACCAACCTTCCTCCTTTTGTTGTTTTTTGTGTCGACGTTTTCTTTCTATTCTTCTCCTTTTTGTCCTTCTCCTCCTTCGTATTCTATTTCTATTTCTCCTTCTTCTCCTCCTCCTCTTTTTTTTACTGGTGGTGTGTGTGTGTGTGTGTGTGTGTGTGTGTGTGTGTGTGTGTGTGTGTGTGTGTCTGTCTGTCTGTCTGTCTGTCTGTCTGTCTGTGTCTGTGTGTCTGTGTATGTGTTCCTCTTCCTCCTTTTTTTCTTTCCGTTTTATTCTCCTTTTTTCCTCCTCCTCCTCCTCCTCCTCCTCCTCCTCCTCCTCCTCCTCCTCCTTCCCGTGTTGACCAGTTAGCTTCATGTTTTGATGCAAATCTTGTCAACTTGCAGTGTTTGTGGGATTTCGTTCTGCTTTTAAAAAGGATTGTGTTGTCAGAAAGATGATAGCACAAGCCATAGAACATCACACACACACACACACACACACACACACACACACACACACACACACACACACACACACACACACATCAACCATGCCACGCCTTAACATCTCGGCTGACAAACCAAAGCCACAGAAGCGCACCCAGCAATCAACAAGATTTGCTTTAATCGCCTTTCTCAAACATGGACACTGTCGCCTGTTCCGTCGTAAAAGCCGCTCGCAGCGATGGCTTACAGCGCTTTTCATTGGCTGAGGAGCTTCTTGCTGTCTGACAGCCAAACAATATGGCGACACCAGAGACCTCTCCGATCTTGTCACAGATTGTTCCAGACGATGGCAGTGTTCAGTGGGATGAGAGAGGGAATGCGGCACAAATCAGGAGACCAGTCACAGGGCAGGAAAAACATGCACCGGAAGGTGCGGGTGGGACCCAGAGAAGTACTGTCCTCAACTGCCGAACACACCAGCTGAGAGCAATCCTGCACCACGCCTGGAAGCCTGCGTTGTGTTCACATAGGGTGCAGGCACACACATGACATTCCATTAAGACGTCAATGGGCATAACTGCTCCCTGGCAGATACCACTGTGTCATGGCCACCGGACGTGACACCACAGAACTTCCACGGGAGCATTCCTTGGCTGTACCAGCCCATATTTCATGACTGCGGAGCCCACAGGGGAAAAACGCCATCTCCAGGTAACTGCCGTGAGCATCCCGCAGTCTCACTTGTTGCCGTTCTGCTGACAAGTAAAGACAGTACAACTCTAAACACGGCCAAGCTTTTGCCATGAGGTCTTACGTGCCCTGTGAGGAGAATCCCGGATTACAGTCTTTCCCGCTGTCAGCTGCGGTCAGTGGGTCTTTCCTCACCGTCACTTGGCGTTTCCCCAGAGTGTGCCAAAAGGCAAACAAGGTAAGATACACCCGAAGGTGCGGATGGGACCCAAAGAAGTCCTGTCCTCAACTGCCGAACAAACCAGCCGGGAGCAATCCTGCACCAGCCTTGGAAGCCTGTGCTGTGTTCACATAGGGTGCAGGCACACAAACCAGCCGGGAGCAGTCCTGCACCAGCCTTGGAAGCCTGTGCTGTGTTCACACAGGGTGCAGGCACACAAACCAGCTGGGAGCAGTCCTGCACCAGTCTTGGAAGCCTGTGCTGTGTTCACACAGGGTGCAGGCACACAAACCAGCTGGGAGCAGTCCTGCACCAGCCTTGGAAGCCTGTGCTGTGTTCACACAGGGTGCAGGCACACAAACCAGCTGGGAGCAGTCCTGCACCAGCCTTGGAAGCCTGTGCTGTGTTCACACAGGGTGCAGGCACACAAACCAGCTGGGAGCAGTCCTGCACCAGCCTTGGAAGCCTGTGCTGTGTTCACACAGGGTGCAGGCACGCACAGGGCACTCCATGAAATCAAAGAAGCAGTCAGAACACAGCATCAGATCTGAAGGTGGGGAAGAGGGAGGAGGGAGGGGGGGAGAGATAATGGCAATACGTGATGAGTAGAATTCCTGTCTGACGTCAGACCCTTAAAGACAGCAGAGACCTTGTTTGTCTAGAAGACAGGTGGATTTGAAACGGACTGGAGTTGAACCGGACGACTACGGTGTGTACACTTTGTCTTTGTGTGTTACTTGCGTCTTCTAATTATGCTTGGACCATTCTGATGTGTGTGTGTGTGTGTGTGGGGGGGGGGGGGGGGGGGGGAATTGGTCGTTTTCGGTAGGATTGTAAGCAAAAGTTCATCTTAGGTTGATGACAGGAGTGGTGATTTTCGTAGTAATGCTTCCCATTTTAGTTCTTTGTTCTTTCTTTTGCATGAGTCTCTATTGCCAGTTTTTAGAGAGAGAGAGAGAGGGGAGAGAGAGAGAGAGAGAGAGAGGAGAGAGAGAGAGACAGAGACAGAGACAGAGAGAGAGATACGGATACGGATACGGATAGTTTATTCAATAATAGGCCATTGCCCCTATTGAAGGGGGTGCAACAAAAAATCGTTCCATAAGAAATGTAATACAATATAACTGATCAAAATGATACACTAAGAAACACACACAGAACGTATCTTAAACGCTGTATATAGATAAATGGACAGATTTTTAGTTGTTCTTTCGTTATTTGATGCTAGAAGTAATCCAAGACGGAAAAGATTCGGATATTTATAGTACTTAAGATATATATACCTTACTCTTAAATCCTTTAGAACGGGACAGCACAAAACAAAATGCACCTCATCTTCTGTCGCTTGTTTGCACAATGGACAAATTAAATCAACAGGTGTGTGTTGTTTGTAACGAAACTTATGGACCGCGATTTCTGAAACACCAAGTCTAAATTTTGTCGTAATGATTTTCAGGTGCCTGTCTAAGTTCAATTTCAAATGCGTCTTATCAGCAGCTATTGTGCAAAAAGTATTATAGAAACTAAATCTTTCACTGTTCTTAATATGAAAGTCCCATTCTTGCCATCTACAAAGAACCAACCTTTCCTTAAAAGCAGTAAGGAACTGATTTATTCCCTCAGCACCTTGGTTTAGCCATACATACCCAAAACCCAATGAATACAATTTACAACGAATATCGGATACCCAGTTGTTTTTGTCACGAGAATCCAAATCGAACAACGTACAATATGCTTTTCGTGGTAATCTTGTCTCATCCATTCTTGTCAACTTTAGCCAGTACCGTACACACCTGACAGCAGAATTTATGTAAATGGGATACCTATTGGTTTCTCCATATATCAAATCATTTGGTGTTTGCATTTGAACACCTAGGAACTTTTTAAGAGCAAACAGGTGTACCTTTTCACAGTGTCGAGCTGCACTACTTAATCCCCACAATTCAGCCCCATATTGAACAATTGGTTGTACTTGTGTGTCAAATAGTTTAAGATATACAGCAAGGGAACTACAGTTTAATTTAAATAATTTTTGCAATATACTTAACATCGCATGTTTCGCTCTGTTAGCAAGATTTTGACACGACACAGTAAAACTCAATCTTGTTGAAAAATGAATACCTAAATACTTATAAACATTAACAACGGGTATAGGGATTCCATTGTAAGACCAATGTTCTCTCGCTGCTAGGTATCCACCTTTCCTAAAAACGACTATATTGCTTTTATTCATATTCAGCTTTAGATGGAGTCCTGATGCTGCTCTATATAGGCAGTTTAATTGTGTCTGTAACCCAACTATTGTTTCAGACAAGAGAGCCACATCATCTGCCAAAAGTAATATAAATAATTCAAGATAATCACACGTAAATGTAGCACCATGTTTCCCATTTCTGATTACTTCCAACGCTAATTCATTTATAAATAAAGTGAACAACACTGGACTAGTAACATCGCCTTGTTTTACCCCTCGGGTGCAATTTATAAAGTCTGTCAGTTTTGAGCGGGAACGAATTCTAGTTCTGACTGTAACATACATGCTGTGGATACATCGGAAAAGTTTCCTTTGATACCATTTTTCAAAAGAATAGGCCATAATAAGTTTCTTTCAATGGAGTCAAAAGCTTTTTCAAAATCAATAAAAGCAACATAGAGTTTGCGGTTAAGACAAAACTGCTTTTGTATTAGAGCTAATAATGTGTACATATGATCAGTAGTAGAGTAACCTCTTTTAAATCCCGCTTGTTGTTCCCCAGTAATAT
This sequence comes from Conus canariensis, assembly GCA_033310375.1. Lineage (NCBI taxonomy): Eukaryota > Metazoa > Mollusca > Gastropoda > Neogastropoda > Conidae > Conus > Conus canariensis. The sequence goes on from CM065732.1 coordinate 69,976,815, forward strand.
TATGCAACTCAATCCATTCCTGAATCATGTTGTTTATAATAGAACTATAGAGTTTACTGCTTGTATCTGATAGCGATATTCCTCTGTAATTATTAGGATCATCTTTATCACCTTTTTTGAATAAAGGTAGTACAATACTTTCCGTCCACTTATCTGGGAAGATTCCCTTGTCAAACAAAGTATTAAAAAGTTTAACAAAGAAGTCAATAACGCGATTCCCAGCGTGCTTTAACATCTCCCCAATAATTCCGTCTGGACCAGCCGATTTACCATTCTTTAACTTCCTTATCGCTAATGACACTTCTTCTCTAGATATTGGGCGGTTCATGGAACCGTCATCGTCATTCTCGTCATTATTATCATTAGCGTCACTAGTATCACTGGTGTCATCATCGCAGTTATCAATTATACAAGAATCTTCTGTTTGTAAATTTGTTTCCAGTAATTTTTTAAAGTGATTATACCAGTCAACCATTGTTATATTGTTATATGGCTGCTTTCTTTTAAAGGAGACTCTATGCACATTTTCCCAAAACTGTTTTTGATCATTAACTAATGCAATTAGCGATCCTAACAATGAATCATTATGTTGTTTTTCTTTTAATTTTAGAAGATTTTTATACTCTCTCCTGGCTATACAGTAGGCAACGCGATCAGTAGCATCCTTCGTCCTCAGAAATGTACTCAGCAATCCTTTAGCTTTTGATTTACTTATTTTACACTCATCATTGTACCAATCACTTTTTTCACCCATTTTGTTCAAACAAATTCGCTTTTTCAGACAACCAGCGTGAGTTTTAAGACATGCAACAAACATATTCAAGGCTTCATTACAATCACGATCAATCATATTAATAGCATCGTCGAGTAATGATAATACTTCAACCGACTGCATTGTATGGACGTACGTTGGTTCAAAAGAAGGGTTCCACACAAACTTTTCAATTACCTCACAGTCATTTTCAACACTTAAAGACACAGAGTTAAGTTTAGGCACTCCAAAATGAAATTCGACAGGTAAATGATCAGATTCCAATCTCTCTGAAACAACTAAATTACAAGAAGGCAAAAAAACTGACAGTAGATTTCGAGAAATCAGAAAATAATCGTTTACACTACACCCAGAGTCTGAAATATACGTATAGTGCCCATCAAGATCACCATTACATACTCCATTTAGTATATACAATCCCAGCGAGGTACACATATTCAACAAACATTTTCCATAATTATTGAGTACATTGTCTGAAGATTTCCTTTCTAAATAATCAGAGCAACCATCAAATTCAAAATTGTAAGTATCATACATGTCAAAAATATCTTGAGAAACATTAGCTGTTCTGCTGTTCAGATCACCAGACAAGATTATATGCACATCATTCAAATCAAGCATACAATCAGTAAGACATTCTTCAAGAGAAAGAATACCATTATCAACTTCAAAATAAGCATAATAAGGTGAACCCTCAGGCGGCACATATGAACAAACATATAACACATCCTCTGTTAAACCAAACAAAGCCTTGTCAATCAAAACAAAAAGAGCATTAGAACAATTCATTTGGAGCTCTCTAACATAAGGCACAAAATCATTCTTAATCAGACATAATAAGCCCCCTGAACGTCTACCTTGACTTAAAAACTTGATAGCAGGCTTATGAAACACAGCATAGCCTGTAAACACGCTGAATTCAAGATTTTCCACAAACGTCTCAACGAGACAGATAAAGTCAAAATGAAACAAATATGAGAGAAACGTTTTATTGTGAATTTTAGAAAGAATCCCATTTATATTCCAGTGCAAAAATTTAAAAGATTTTGAATATCTATTATTTCCATGAATTTCATTAACATGCATTTCATCAACATGAATTTCATCAACATGTAGAGCAGGTGTACTTTCATTTCAATTTTCATCACCATTTACGTGTACATAGACTGACGAATTTCTCACATGCACATTAACATTTTCAAAAACACAATCATCTCCGTTCCAATTGTTCTTTTGAGACAGCCCCCTATCTTTATCCTCGTCAGTGCCACGTGCTTCTGTTGATAACTGCCTCTGTTCTAAATATAAAGTGTCCCTGTTTTCCGATCGAGGAGTGACATAATCAACACACAACGGTATACATGTTAATTGTTCACTATCATTAACACAAATCACGTCATGATCATAATCAACACACAACGGTATACATGTTAATTGTTCACTATCATTAACACAAATTACGTCATGATCAAAAGAATTATTATCTGAAAGCTGATTATTGCGATTATTCTCTTCTCTTATAATATGAAAACACTCATCCCCCCGAGCCACCGCGGAGCCAATGTTTACAATACCACAACCAAAGAGATCGCTCACCGGGGTCGGGTCACTGTCAGTGTCGCACACAACCTGCTCCGCACGGAAAGTTTGCCTGCACCCGTGAAACGCAACCGGTGTCACTGCAGGGCGGCTTCCCCCCTATATAATTTCCCTGAGACTGGATTCGTCCCCACCGTCAAGACCGTACTTCTTGCCGTCAATACGCAGGTGATCAAAGACCATGGTTGCACGCTTTCCTTCACTTCTGGCTTTTTTCAAATGAGGCGTTAATTTCCTCCTTACCTCTCTCACTCTGAAAGGAAAGTCCTCACCTAAAAACACCTGTGACCCTTTCAGTTTGTATCTTGCTTTCAGAATCCTTTCTTTGTCCTTGAAGAACGTGCAACAACCTATCACTGGAGAGTCGGGTCTCGAATTCAGGCGGTGCACACGATCGAAGGGGAAATCACAAGCAAGCTCCAGAGTGTCTGTAATGAAGTCATGGACCACGGCTTCACACTCCTGCTGAGTTTCGTTGGGTTTTCGAGCAAGTCCGTGAAAAATCAAGTTGTTCCGATTTCGATCGGCCTTCTAAGTCGTCCGTCTTCCGTTCCAAAGAATCAATTCTTTTCTTCAGGGCGTCATTGCTGTTTCGGAGGTCTTCGTTTTCCCGTCGCAGCTCCGTCACCTCTCGTCCCAGGGATTTCAATTCTCCATGCAGTGCAGCGTATCCATCCCGCAATCCTTCATGTCGCCTTTCATCTCGTCAAACTTCGTATTCAAAGTCTGAAGCATGGACATTAAATCAAGATTTGAGGGATGCTGGGTGGTTGACGTAGCTCCTGGTGTGCTGGAAGAAGTACGGGGCTTGTCCACGCTATCCCTGCGGTCACTACTCGACAGATTGGTCTATCGCAGGGAACTCTTCGGTGGTCCAGGGTTCTGCTCCACATCACCACATTGCAATAAAAAAAATTGCCCAGAACAAGAGCGACAGGAGGGAACCAAAAATGACACCGTCCACAACAGTCTTGAGTCTCACTGTTTTTTTCTCTCATGGCGGCTCGATTTCTGGCCCTTTTCATCATGAAAGCCACAAATACCGGCACAAAGGAACCACAACGTGGCCGGAAATCAAGATGTCCAGAAGGCATGGTACTACACAGACTTCTCTGCAAAATCGGAAGTCAATACTCGGCCACAACAAGTAATAATTAAGCAATTTGTTGGAGCTTAAACAAAACACAGCCGTACCGAATGAATACAGTTCAACGCCCCCGAGAGAGAGAGAGAGGAGAGAGAGAGAGAGAGAAACCGCCATGATGTGACACCATAGCATGCCATATTACGTGCGGTAGACCGTGAAAGGGCCAACAAACCTTTTTCAGAAAAAAAAACATGGAAAGATAACGCCTGTCTTTCCATTGCAACTGGAGTTACCTTTTCTCAGTTTAGGAATGAAGCAAACAGGTCTAGTGAGTCCATTATTTGAATTGTAGCCCACGTTAGGATAACGATGGGAATATCCCCAACAAAATGGCGGGGTCGTCTGCACTAAACGCGAATTCTAACACAGATTCCCCCCCCCCCCCCCCCCCCCCCCCCCCCCCCCCCACCCTGCAGATCTCCGAACATCGTCTAGTGCGTAACCTGGTTACTCTCAGGCTGAACATGTGTACCTGGTACGTCAATATTGCAGACTGGGATGACCGTTCCAAAACACTGGGGGGGGGGGGGGGGGGGGGGGGGGCTATTTTGCACTATGACAGTACCACCAGAATAACAGCATATTGACTGGGCAGCGAAGATGACCATTTTTATGTTTGGCTCTGGTGTAATCGGACTCACACCATTTGACTGTGAAGTAGATGCTGTAGCCAACTGTGCCAACCAGGGGCCCATGAGAGACTCACAATCGGTGACAGATGTAGTGTGTGTGCAACTTTGTGTACAACACCTAACACAGAGACTCATCTACTGTTGAATAGGCCTGTCCTGGAAAAGAATCGATCGGGCGTCAAATCTGGTTGAGAGCTGGCACATCTGACCCTTATTCCGTGTATAGATGCTTGGTTCTGGAAGATGATTGTGTAACTATTTGTTCCTCGTATCATGTGCCGCTTTAGATAAGCGAGCTTTGAATGACTTGGTGAAGGTTTCTTTTTAAGTGTCTTGTTCTGCCGACACCATGTGCCAACAAAGAAATCTTACAGTTAGCAATTTTCCATGACATAGTGATGATCTGAGCAACAACTCTCTTAAGTATGAATGCAAAACCATGTAAATCTACATGACCTGAGAATACAAATTTTATCCTAACACAGTCCAGTTTTATTTCAATTTTTTATCACGAACGTAATGATTCAATCTCTCGGCATGAGAAGTACAGGTGAAGTGATGAATGGTCTGTTCGCCCCCTGTTTATCAAAGGAATTAAGTGTTACCGGATCATGAAGTGATGAAGGGTCTGTTCGCCCCAGTTTATCAAAGGAATGAAGTGTTACCGGATCATGAATTAATTAAGGACCTGTTCGCCCCCTGTTTATCAAAGGAATTCAGTGTTACCGGATCATGAATTGATTAAGGATCTGTTCGCCCCCTGTTTATCAAAGGAATTAAGTTTACCGGATCATGAATTAATTAAGGACCTGTTTCGCCCCCTGTTTATCAAAGTGAATTCAGTGTTACCGGATGATGAATTGATTAAGGATCTGTTCGCCCCCTGTTTATCAAAGGAATTAAGTGTTACCGGATCATGAAGTGATGAAGGGTCTGTTCGCCCCCTGTTTATCAAAGGAATGAAGTGTTACCGGATCATGAATTAATTAAGGACCTGTTCGCCCCCTGTTTATCAAAGGAATTCAGTGTTACCGGATGATGAATTGATTAAGGACCTGTTCGCCCCCTGTTTATCAAAGGAATTAAGTGTTACCGGATCATGAAGTGATGAAGGGTCTGTTCGCCCCCTGTTTATCAAAGGAATTCAGTGTTACCGGATCATGAATTGATTAAGGATCTGTTCGCCCCCTGTTTATCAAAGGAATTCAGTGTTACCGGATCATGAAGTGATGACGGATCTGTTCGCCCCCTGTTTATCAAAGGAATTCAGTGTTACCGGATCATTCATACACATTAATGAACTAGTTGCAAAGTGAGACGACTGCAGGTGGAAATCTAAACAAATCTTAAATAAATGTTAGCGAACCGCCAAGAGAAACGTGGACAAACGAGTCACAAGACAAAACACGGCGCGTTTTGACCTCTTAGGTCTTCAGGCAAGACACAAATGAATAAGACAACGAAAATGAACGAATTTGGTACTCAGCTTCGATCTCTTCACTCTTCAGCGCAAGGTAGGCAGGCGTTGAATCTTCCTACATTAATGAACGTTGAACGTATTGGAGAACGATTATGTTTCTGTATCTGTGCCCTTTCTATTAGCCGAACTAGAGTTATCCAGTTTGGGTACAGCAGCTCCAAAATACCAACTTGACGGCCAACCACACCAAGCTGTCAGGGTGTCTTCCTACTATCGTATTGAGTTTCTTCATCGAAGGCCTCCTGCTATCAAGCGTTCCCAAGAGTTTTTTTTACCACTATTGCATCGGTCTTCATCGTGGAAAGCCTTCAACTGTTAAGTCCTCCCAAGAGTTTCTTCCTACTAACGTCTCTGTGTTCTTCACGGAGTGCCTCCGATTATCAAGCTCACCGTAAAGTTTCCACCTAAAACATATCAGGCGACATAATTCACCGAAATCTGTTATCTACCTATGGTTGGTACTTGATAAGGCCGTCATTCACCTGGACAGTACTGCCGACAGTGAAGACTATCCACAAACCACCACAGTCATTTCTAGATGTGCTATGACGTCACTGCACGTGCGATTCGCCGGTAACTGGATGACAAGATCCAAGAAGATACGCCACCTGCTCCCATATTAGAAAGTAATTGACATTTTCAGAAACGATGCCGTTTATACGTGGCAACATAACAGATGATTTCATTTATTTTTTTTAATGTCAGCTTAGCAGGTGGGGTGGGGAGGGGTGGAGATATATGAGACAAAAACAAGGAATGGTGAGAGGAAAACAGTGGGTGCAGGAAGAGTGGGGAGGCAAGGAGGGCGGGAGAGGGCGTGTTGCTGGAAAGGAGGGGATTGGGGGGGGGGGGGGCACCAGAAGGGAGAGAGGAAGAGGGAAATACGCACATGGCCATATTAGGATATAGCGTTAGTTTCAAACAAAATGGCAGCGTTTGCAGGCTGGCTGAGAGACTGAGAGAACTGCAATCAATATATGCACCTATCTTGGGACGCAATGTCACGGTGCTTGCCAAAAGAATAACAATGGCGATATGTGATCCAGAATCAGAAACGATTTCGTGTATATGATCTGGCCGTTTGGGACACCATTTCTCTCGTTTGGATAAAAAATTAAAGTGGAAAAGTTGATTTACTTTGAATATAGGTGTTCGTGCGCGTGTGTGAGCGGAGGCGAATTTTGAGTGTGTGTGTGTGTGTGTGTGTGTGTGTGTGTGTGTGTGTGTGTGTGTGTGTGTGTGTGTGTGTAAGCATGCGTGCGTGTGTGCGTTTGTGTGTATGTGTGTGAGTGTGTGTGTGTGTTTGTGCGTATGCGCGCTTGCGCATATAAGTAAGTGTGTATGTGTGTGTGTGTGTGTGTGTGTGTTGTGTGTGTGTGTGTGTGTGTGTGTGTGTGTGTGTGTGTGTAAGCATGCGTGCGTGTGTGCGTTTGTGTGTATGTGTATGAGTGTATGTGTTTGTTTGTGCGTTTGTGCATATATGTAAGTGTGTGTGTGTGTGTGTGTGTGTGTGTGTGTGTGTGTGTGTGTGTGTGTGCGTGTGTGTGTGTGTTATGTGCGTGTATGTGTGTGTGTGTGTTTGTGTCTGTGTCTGTGTGTCAGTGTCTGTGCGTTGTCTGTGTGTGTGTGTGTGTGTGTGTGTGTGTGTGTGTGTGTGTGTGTGTGTGTGTGTGTGTAGCTATGTGGCTCGCCGAAGCATATAGATTGGTAACCAAAAATAGCGATTTACATTTGTTGTAAAATATGATGATTTATCGGATTTAAATGATGACGTGTGTGTGCATGTCTATGTACATATGTGACGTTGGATGAGGTGCCTGCATGTATGTGGCCTGTGTCCCCTGTGCTTACGGGGATACTTCTGGGTGCAAACAGATACATGTGTGTGTGTGTGTGTGTGTGTGTGTGTGTGTGTGTGTGTGTGTGTGTGTGTGTGTGTGTGTTACAGACTCAGAGAGAGAGAGAGAGAGAGATAATTATGTTACCAGAGTAAACCATCTGCCAGACTGCAAAAGTGCGCTGCTCGCCTGAAAGATTAAACATTCAATAATACACCATCAAACTTGTGAATCGAGGAGAAAAACAAAGATTTATTTTCATCTTATTTACTTGTTCGTTCAGCCAAATAATCAGTTTCACACGATCAGATTTTATCAGTAAATACGAAAACGTTGAATGTCTTTTTGTACATTTATTAATTTATTTATTTGCTTATTTTATTCATTTATTTATCCTATTCATTCAATGATTTACTTGCTTTCCTCTTTGTGTGACAGCTCCTATACCCAGGATGTTTTCGCTGCATCAGAGGATGAACATAATGCGTGGAAATTGTTTAGCTTTCCACCCACCTCAACCCCCTCCTCTGAGCCACCAACACGCCTTTCCACCGTTTATTCCCATCCTTTGTTAGTTGGTTGGTTGGTTGGTAGATTTTAACGCTTCCCATCCAACACCCAGGCCAGTGAAAAGTTGTGACATAAACAAAATGAAGGACTCCGATCGGTTGACATTCACGACAACACCCGCCAAGCCCTTCAAGGGACTTAACCGTGACGGTTTGCAAGGGCTGTTGACAGAGAGTTATTCATGAGAGTAACCGGGGCAGAACGCTAGTGCCTGGTTGTTGACTGCAGTTGTTGCAGGTCAAATCATGCCGTTTATGGCCCAGTCGACGATCACAATAGCTATCCTCTACTTTCGCCGACTGCATTTTGGCCCGTTCGTATTTAGCTCAGCAGTATTTCCGCCGCCAAGTAGACTAGGGGCATAAGTCACAGGATATAAAACACGCCTTGCCGTACATTGGTGTAGACTCTCTCTCTGCCTTCTCTCTCTCTCTCTTCTCTCTCTCTCTCTCTCTCTCTCTCTTCTCTCTCTCTCTCTCTCTCTCTCTCTCTCTCTCTCTTCTATCTCTCTGCTCTCTTCTCTCTCTCTCTCTCTCTCTCTCTCTCTCTTCTCTCTCTCTCTGTCTCTGTCTGTCTGTCTGTCTCTCTCTCTCTCTCTCTCTCTCTCTCTCTCTCCTCCCTCCCTCTCTGTCTCTGTCTCTCTTCTCTCTCTCTCTCTTCTCTCTCTCTCTATCATTATCTATCTATCTATCTATCTATCTATCTATCTCATCAGTGCGTAAAGTTACGCTTCATTACAGACGGAGTTTCTCCTCCTTTCTGTCGTGGACACAGCGTCACCCAATACAACAAGAATCCACGGCGAAGCAGGAGCTGGGCATCGCATGCTCTGGCAGGCCGCCTACTCTGGCACGAATAAAAAAAATATCCACTGAATACGTATTCAGAATATTCCTCGTCCACCCAACCCCAAACACAGCGAAACATTTCCAGTTTTAAAAAAAAAAAAAGTATCCTGCGTATTCAGAATATTCCTCGTCCACCCAACCCCAAACACAGCGAAACATTTCCAGTTTAAAAAAAAAAAGAAAGAAAAAAGATATCCTGCGCGACGAAAATTCCCACGACAAAATTGTAGAGAAGTGCGGCATTACTACAGGCAGAGGAACCACCGGTCGTTCCTACCAGGCCTTACCAGGGCAGGCAGCAAGGAAGCCAAAAATGATTGATTGTCCAGAAAACGGCGATGGATTAAACGCGCGCGCGCACACACACACACACACACACACACACACACACACACACACACACACACACACACACACACACACACACACACAACGAAAATTAAATTGGCGTTAGAATAAAAATTTTCAAAAAAACAACAGAAAGTAAACCAAATGTCATCCGTTTACGCCTCTATTCTCAGCTGGCAAGGGGGGGGGGGGGGGGGGGGGGGCGAGGTGAAGAGGGAGAAGGATAGAGGCAAAACTTGTTCTCGTTCACAAAATGTTTGTCTCCACAAAGTTGTTGAGAAGATTGAAGGGGGAGGAGGGAGCGAGGGATGATTGTATGGTCATTTTTTTTTCTACTGAATTCGCTTTCAGATTATTTTACTGTCCAGCATTGTGCCAGGGGTATGGGGCTTCAGAACTCCTGGATACCTGTCCTACCCTCTTTTCCCGCTCCCCACTCCTCCCCCCTCCCCCCCCCCCCCTCCCCCCCTCCCCCCCCCCCCCCCCCCCCCCCCCCCACCCCCCGCCTCTTCTCTGGTAAAGCCTCACAGGGGCGGCCCGTGATCCCACTGTTCATATTCATTCCGCCGTTTTCTGCAGTTTCGTCGCCTGAATTTGCGCCCCGACTCATACGTAGTTTTTTTGTTGTTTTTTTTAACTGAAAACGTTTTACTGTGTTCAGGGTTGCGTAGACGAAGAATATTCTGAATACGTATGAATGAAAGAGAGAGAGAGAGAGAGAGAGAGGAGAGAGAGAGAAGAGTTAGAAAAGAAGTGTCATGGTATGTTTGTAATGTGTACAACAATCACAGTGTAAATTACCTGTTACGTAACAAGAGAATGAGTCAAAGAGGCAGTCTAGCTTCACATGGGGCGAGTGCAGTGTGTGCAAATGCTGTGTGCATTGACTCGGGGTTTGAACAATCTGCTGAGCGCAAGGAATCCTGTTCCTCACAGAGCGTCAGGGCACGCAGAGGGGAAGAAGAAAATGGAAGAAAAGACTGGAGACAGCGGGGATGACATTGGGGAGGGGAAGGGGACAGTGGAGGAGTAGACAGAGGGAGGGGGAGTGAGGAAAACATCTGCCAGTTGGAATCTCCGTGGGCGTTGGTTTATATTGATTTCATCTGAACCCCCGTTCCCTCCTCGCAGTGTTCATGCCTGGGTTCAAGAAAATAGAAACAGGAAAAGAAATAATGGGCAGATTGAGAGTGGGAGGGGGGGATTGAGTGAAACAAAAGCCATGCTTTGTGATGTGATCTGTTCTTATCTTGGCCAGAATGATGGTAAGGATTGCCCGTGGGGTAGGATCACGCAGTTAGAAGGTGCAGGTAAGAAGGCTGAAGAGGGCTGGCAATGGGATGGCACTGTTGAAAAGAGCGCGATGATTCATGATGTGCGTTGGCGGTGTTAAACGATCCTTCAGGACTCCTTGCGCTCAGCAGATTGTTCAAACCCCGAGTCAATACACACAGCGTTTGCACACACTGCACTCGCTGTGACACTAGACTACCGCCTTGACTCATTCTCCTGTTGTGTAACAGATAATTTACACTGTGATTTTTGTACACATTACAAACATACCATGACAACTCTCTCTCTCTCTCTCTCTTCTCTCTCTCTCTCTCTCTCTCTCTCTCTCTCTCTCTCTCTCTCTCTCTCTCTTCCCGAACTATTAAGCTGACTAACAGGACAAACTGATTGGGGCTGGCCTACCAGCAACATCTGTCCCATGAAAAGGGAAGGGTCACTTTCCCTGAATGCCGACTCTAGTACAGATTAGCTCCCTTGTGATTCCCGAACATGATCTGTCAAGACATTTCTTAAACTTACATGGTTTAGACTCGGTATCTTTAAGATTGTTCAGCATTGTTATTGCTACAGATGTCATCATGAAAACAACAGTGCACAGGGTGTGATAACAGTGCAGAAGACAAGGTTGATTTATTTCTTTTTGTGTTGGTCCAGTGGTGACAGGTTTAAGAAGACAATCTATACCTATGGCGTTTTACTTGTTCCCAAGCCAGATTTGACTGAGTTTACTTTTACCTTGGCTGTGTTTGGACTTGTACTGTTTTCATCTGTCAGCGAAACAGCAGCGTTCTATATAGCCCAGAGGACCACCAGGGACCATAGCACAGCTTAAGGAAAATAACCAGAATAACAGAATAACAGGATAACAATTTTATTTGTCCAGAAGATGGAAAATTCATTTTCGACAGCACAGCAACCATATACCAGGACAAACAAACACACACACACACACACACACACACACACACACACACACACACACACACACACACACACACACACACACACACAGGCGTAAACTGCCTGTGTAAGAATCCATAGTAAATCAATCCCATCAGTAAAATATCTTCATGCAAGCACAAACACTCTTCCCA
>CM065732.1:69995935-69998435 GCA_033310375.1 Conus canariensis
CTTGTTTCCCTTCAGAAAGTCTTTGTCTCCTCAAAGATGGTGGGAAGACTGGAGGGAGAGGGAGAAGGATGGAGTATGTGGGGGGGGGGGAGGGGGGGCGGGGGGGGGGGTGAGGAGGGTAGAGGCAAAACTTGTTTCCCTTCAGAAAGTCTTTGTCTCCTCAAAGATGGTGGGAAGACTGGAGGGAGAGGGAGAAGGATGGAGTATGTGTGTGTGGGGGGGGGGGGGGGAGGGGGGGCGGGGGGGGGGAGGAGGGTAGAGGCAAAACTTGTTTCCCTTCAGAAAGTCTTTGTCTCCTCAAAGATGGTGGGAAGATTGGAGGGAGAGGGAGAAGGATGGAGTATGTGTGTGTGGGGGGGGGGGGGGAGGGGGGTCAGTCTGTGCATGTTGTACACGATGTCCAGGGGGTTATTGTATGGCCATTTTTCTTTTCACTGAATTCGCTTTCAGATTAATTTCCCCGGAATAGGGACATGGTTATGGAGCTTCAAAACCCCTGGCTACCTGTTCTTCCCTCTTTCCCTGCTCCTCCCCCTCCCCCTCCCTTATTCTAACACCATTTCACTAAGGTGTTTGTAAAGGGGGACTTTTTGTTTATGTTCGGATCTATCGCAATTCGAACTGGGAACGTTTGCCTGCGAACTCCTCAGCACAGCACGGTTATAACAGAGATAAATCCACGAGTTGCCAACTTTCAGACCAAGGATTGCACGTGATACGTGCCACCGCTCGCGTCAGTATCAGCCTGGCTTTGATGGAAATGTAACTCAATGTGAAACGTCAGCGCCAGTGTGTGTGTGTGTGTGTGTGTGTGTGTGTGTGTGTGTGTGTGTGTGTGACCTGCCTTCAAAAGGAACAATCAGCAGCTCAATGAAACTGTAATTTACCTGAGAGAAACTGTCTACACATTTCTGGATGTTACGCAATGTGAACACATGGAGAGAGAGAGACAGAGAGAGAGAGGTTAAAGAGAAAAAAGAGAGGGAGGCTGGAGAGAGAGAGAGAGAGAGAGAGAGAGAGAGAGAGAGAGAGGAGGGGGGGGATTTACTTGGTAATGCTGACAGAATGTCCAAAAAAAGATTTCCTTTTGAACATAGACACAGACACGCATAAGCGCAAACGCGCACGCACGCTCTGACACACACACACACACGTGCGCGCGCGCGCGCGCACACCACACACACACACACACACACACCACACACACACACACACATGATGGGGAGTGAGGAAAACATCTGCCAGTTGGAATCCTCCGTGGGCGTTGGTTTATATTGATTTCATCTGAACCCCCGTTCCCTCCTCGCAGTGTTTATGTCTGGGTTCAAGAAAATAGAAACAGAAATAAATGGTGGGCAGATTGAGGGGGGGGGGGGGGAGGAAAATAGAAACAGAAATAAATAGTGGGCAGATTGAGGGGGGGGGGGGTGAGTGAAATAAAAGCCACAGGCTGTGACGTGATCTGTTCTGATGTTATGATAAGGATTGCCCGTGGGGTAGGATGACACAGTTCAAAGGTGCAGATAAGAAGGCTTCAGAGGGTGGGCAATGGGATGACACTTTGGAAACGAGCGTGATGATTCATGATACGTGTGACGGTGTTGAACAATCCTTCGTGATTCCTTGTGGTCACAGATTGTTGAAGCCAAAAGTCAGTACACCGAGCAGTTCGCACGTACTGCACTCGCCTAGTGTAAGATTAGACTGCCTCTTTGGCTCAGTTGTGTAACAGGACATTTAAACTGAGATTTTGGTACACATTACAAATACACCATGACAACTTCATTGTTAACTCGGCGATTCTGTTTTTTGTGCACACTATCTAGAGTGGAACCCATCTGTACATTCTGCATGTGTGGCCTTTTTAACATTTCTATTTTGCTTTGTTTCGTTTGTTTGTTTCTTTGGAATGGCTTCATTTTCAGGAAAGGTATCAACCTGGGTCACTTTGCGCGCTCTAATGTTAGCTACGTTAGTGATGCCAACAGATGCGTTTTTCTGTTACGTGTTTTGATATGTATGATTTCTGCGTATATTGTGCTTATCATCATTTTTTTCTGGCTCTTTCTTTGTTTTCTTGGACAGCCTTGAGAAAGGCTTTGTGGTTGGATGGACTATAATAAGGATATCTCCTTGCTTGTTCTATGTCTTCTGTGTTGTCCTTTCTGTGAAGCCATTTAGTGGCTTAAGAAGCAATCGTTTTTAGAGTTGTGGGCCTGTAATCATTTCTTCGACAGAGCAAGAGTTACCATACTTGTTTGTTGTTTATGATAATGAAACTCGACTACATAGTAGTTTGATTTTGAATTAGTGTTTCAGTTTAGGCAGTGATTTTCAATCACGTTTCGTTTCGTTTTTACCAACGCAATGAAGAACTGACGATCAGTGTGCGTGCGTGCGCGTATGTGTGTGCGTGTGTGCGCGCGCGCGCGCGCGCGCGCGTGGTGTGTGTGTGTGTGTGTGTGTGTGTGTGTGTGTGTGTGTGTGTGTGTGTACAAGT